>MU228327.1:746821-785219 GCA_018584345.1 Thuja plicata
TATATATATAAGTTTGATATTCATCAGAAAAGAGAATATAGGAGGATGAGATCAGACACAAATCATTAAATATATATTCAGAACCAATATATATATATATATATATATATAGAATAGACAGAAAACTGAAACTACAATTTCATTTCATATATGCATAACTGTCCTTCATAAATCATTATATATTCAGAACAAATTCTGATATTTGGATTAAAGGATTTCAAATAACCCTTCACTCAAAGATTGGTGAACATATCAGACTTATTGTTTGAAACAAAATCCATAATAAATTTGATCATTGTCATTTGACAACCTTATCAATTGGATTTCTCATTTCCTTACTGAACCGTTGATACAACCAATTTATATTCAAAATATACCCTTTGGTACAAATCAATACAATTCTCTAGAAATTGTTGATTTATTTAAATCAAATTATAAGTGCATTTGCCCATAATTTTATGAATTCACCTAAGGAGACATTACAAGAGATATCAAAATGTTGCAACAATCGTATTCCATAGTCCCAATAGGGGACGTTACAGTGGTATCAGAGCATGATCTTGCCATCCTGCAGGGTAAAAGAGAATATACAAAAATAATTCACTATGAAAGAATAATGTGGAAAGACAATGGAGTTTCGAAGAGAATCAACCATAGCCATGACAACAATCTAAAAATTTGGTAATGTATAAATAGTGATTAATATTTATGTACTCTATAATTTGATTTTGATTATTATTAATAGAAAATTAAAGATATGAAATAAATAAAAGGGAAAAGGGTTGCAATCAAGGGAGAATCGCGAAGGGCACCCTATTACAGTAGCAGTGAGGGAGAACCGCTATAAAGGCACCCTACTGCGCTATAATTCAGGGAGAACTGCTAAGGGCACCCTATTGCTAGCACCTTCCCAAGGCTGCAAGTAAGGGAGAATGGCTAGGGCACCCTATTGCAATAAAATGTTCAGCGAGAACCGCTATAAGGGCACCCTACTGCTCTGCGATTAAGGGAGAACCGCTAGGGCACCCTATTGCCGAAGTAATCAAGGCTGCAATTAAGGGAGAATTGTGAAGGGCACCCCATTGCAGTGGTAGGTAAGGGGAACTGCTATAAGGGCACCCTACTGCACTGTAATTGAGGGAGAACTGCTAAGGGAACCCTATTGCAGAAGTAGTTGAGGGAGAACCGCCAAGGGCACCCTATTGTCGTGGTAGTTAAGTGAGAACTTCTAACAGGGCACCCTACTACACGGTAAGTAGGGGAGAACTGCGAGGGCACCCTCCTATGAGGCAGAGATCGCATCTCTGAAGACCTAGGAGAGAAACATCTATCTACTAGGAAGGATGGATATGCCAAATATTGGATATCCATAAGGCCTTAAGGAGAGAGGAATCGTGAGGAGATGATATCATAGTTGGAGGACTGCTCTAAGTTGAGTATGAGATAACTCCTCCCAAAGGGGCTAAGAACCTTATCACAGACTCTCCCATAAGGATTGGCAAGAGATAAAGTCTCTCCTAAGGATTATCAGGATGGATATACCAAGTAAAGGATAGCCATAAGGCCTTAGGAGGAGACAATCGTAGTGAGATGGTGACATAGCTTGGGGACCATTCTAGAATGGACGTAAGGCAACTAGAGCCCCAAGAGGTCCTCCCCAAGAGCTTGGAACCTAATTACGAACTCTACTTAAGGATTAGGATTGTTCATTAAAACTCATTATGGAACAAGGCAATACTAAACAGAGAAGGAAAGTACCATGTTGCATCAAGATAAGTTTCATCTTTGAATTATTTTTAGTAATCTTAAATTGAATACTATGATCTTCAGATTTTATACGTTTATATTTGTGAATGTATTATAGTTCTCACCTCAAGTTGAAATTGTCATTTCAGGGTTACTGGATTCAAGTTTGATATCAGATTTGCACAACAGAAATTACAAACATCGAAAAGTTTGCATTGCTTGAGGACAAGCAATTTTGGGAAGGGCCGACTGTAATGTCCCCTTTCTAGAATGGAATTTAATAATAAATAATAAATTAATAGATAAATAAGTAATAATAAATATAATTTATTATTAAAAGTAATTATATAATATAATAATGAAGAATATAATAAATAATTAATAAAATACAACATATAATGTTATATATTATGAATATAATAATTATAATTTATTATGAATATACAATACAATCTATTATTAAATATAAATATATATATTAGAACATATATTAAATATTATTATCAACACCAAATATAATTATTTATATATATATATACCTATACCAAATATTATCATATATAAATATAAATCTCAAAACATACATATAACATATATTATATAAAAATATATTATAAATACATTATTAATCTACTGTACGATTAATAAAGTATGAATTACATCCACTTAAAAGTGGAATCCAATGAACAGCCACGACCCTTTTTGACGTCACTTCTCCCACCTTCCTCACATGGGTATAAAAGGGGGAGCAGATGCTAAGTTTTAAGAAAGGAGGGCAATTACATTTAGCGTCTAGTCAACAAATGATTAGAGGACTGGAACCGTCAGTAGTTGGGAAGTCAAACAGCCAATTAATAATACAGTCGGCGCTAGAAACATAATACAGTCAGCACTAAAACCATTAATCATAATCACTTGAAAAAGGACTGGAATTCTTTCTCAACATATACAGATTATTTAGATTTTCCTCTAGAAAGGATATATATATATATATATAAGTTCGGTATTCATCAGAAAAGAGAATATAGGAGGATGAGATCAGACACAAATCATTAAATATATATTCAGAACCAATATATATATATATATATATAGAATAGACAGAAAACTGAAACTGCAATTTCATATATGCATAACTGTCCTTCAGAAATCATTATATATTCAGAACCAATTCTGATATTTGGATTAAAGGATTTCAAATAACCCTTCACTCTAAGATTGGTGAACATATCAGACTTACTGTTTGAAACAGAATCCATAATAAATTCGATCATTGTCATTTAACAACCTTATCAATTGAATTTCTCATTTCCTTACTGAACCGTTGATACAGCCCATTTATATTCTAAATATACCCTTTGGTACAAATCAATACAATTCTCTAGAAATTGTTGATTTATTTAAATCAAATTATAAGTGCATTTGCCGATAATTTTAAGAATTCACCTAAGGAGACATTACAAGAGATAATGAAATGTTGCAATTTGACAATCGTATTCCATAGTCCCAATAGGGGACATTACATACAACAATACCAAACTCGACCCTATAAATGGGCTTCGGGAAGTTTCCCGAAGGGTTACAAACGGACCGACAATACCTATTATTCTATAACTAATAAATAAAACCGAGCCCGTAAGATATTATTTTAATTTTGGGGCCACTCAAATAATTAAATTACTTTGAGTTATTAATTATTTCGGGGACATTACAGTCCTTCGGGCCCAAGAATTGCTTTCCCTCAAGCAATTGCAGGCTCGGATGCTGCTCCAAGATTTGTTCTCTTTCCCAAGTGGCATCTTCAATCAGCAGGTCCTTCCATCGAACTAGATACTCCCCGATGGTGTGTGACCTCAACTTCCTTTCTCTGACATCGATGATTTCTGTAGGCTCCAGAATATGTTTTCCTTCTTCATCAATAGGTGGAAGTTCCCTAGAAACCGTGACACATTAACCGATCGCCTTCTTGAGGCATGAAACATGAAAGACGTGAATTTGGCTCCCATCTAGAAGTTCCAACTCGTAGGCAAATTCTCCCACTCTCCGTACCACCCTGTAGGGCCCATAGAATCAGGCTTCAACTTCTCGCCTCCACTTTTCTTCAAGGAAGACTATCTGTACGACTGTAGTCAGAGGTATACCAAATCTCCTACCTCAAAACTTCGTTCAATCCTGTGCCTATCAACATACATCTTCTGCTGATTCTGAGTCATCTGGAGGTTATCCTTGAGAGGCCTAAGGATATCCAAACTCTCATGCAGCTAGTCCTTGGCCCTCGGTGCAGGACTGTCACCTAATGCTAGGATCCACAAATGACGAAGACTCATAACCATAAAGTGCCCTCAATGGTGACATACCTATTGACATGTGATAGGTAGTTTTGTAACAGTGCTCTCCTAAATGAAGCCAACGAATCCACACTTTTTGTTGCGCTGAAACATAGTTCCTCAGGTAGCCCTCCAACCACTTGTTCACAATCTTTGTCTGACCATCCATCTGTGGGTGGTAACTCATGCTTTGTGATAACTCTGTACCTGCCAACCGAAAAAGTTTCATCCAGAAAGTGCTAAGGAAGTGGCTATCCCTATCGCTGACTATGTTCCGCTGAAGGCCATGCAAGCGGAACACCTCTCAGAAAAACAACTTGGCCACCTGAGCTGCCTAAAATCCTGTGGGAATGGAAAAGAAATGGGCATATTTGGTCAAACGATCCACTATGACATAAATGCAATCTTTCCCCTACACCTTGGGAAGTCCTATAATGAAATCCATCGACATGCTTTCCCATTTCTGATCGGGTATTGGCAAAGTTTGAAGTTGACCGACAAGCACGGTATGCTCGGATTTGTTCTGTTGGCAAGTGGCACATTCCCTCACGTACTGCAATACATCATCTTTGAGGCCCTCCCAAGCGAACCTCTCCTGAATTTGTCTATAGGTCTTGAGGTACCCTGGGTGTCCTGGCAGAGGTGAGTCGTGAACTTCCCTCAAAATTCTCTCCTTCATCTTTGATTCAGGTCAAATAGATTTTGTCCTTGTAATAGATGATGTCGTCAACCACCTTGTACCGGTCATCATGTATCTAACCATTCATCAATTGGCATGCAAAAGTATTCTTGGAGTACACAACCAATTTGTGATAGTGAACATATGGCAGGTCTTCTTGACATGGCGTTGGCCACCACATTATTCTTCCCCTTCACGTACTCAATGTCAAAATCGTATGCTTGGATTTTACTCACCCATTTCTATTGCCGCTCATTCAAGTCCTTGTGTTCCAGAAAATATCTCAGGCTATTGTGGTCTATCCGCACAACAAATTTTTATCCAACGAGGTACTACCGAAACTTGGCCAGTGAATGCATGATGGAGAGCATCTCCTTATTATACATTAAGTACAGTCATTTAGCTCCTGAAAGTTCCCGACTCTCTAATGTGATGGGGTGACAGTCTTAAATTAATACTACTCCAATGTCATCTCCCAACGCATCGCACTCCAAGACGAAGGGTCGTGAGAAATCTAGTAGTGCCAGTACTGAACACGTACTCATGACTTCCTTCAACCTGTCAAAGGCTTGTTGTGCCTGCTCATCCCAATGGAAAGCTCCCCTCTTCGTCAAGTCTGTCAGTGGTGCTCCTAGCTGTGAAAATCCTTTCACAAACCTTCTATTATAATTGCACTGTCAAAAAAACCCACACAACTCTGTGAGTGTCCTAGGTGGGGGCTAGTCAATGATTGCCTGAATCTTCTCCTGATGCACCTGAACCCCTCGAGCATTGATGATGTGGCCCAAGTACAAAATCTCGGTCATCCCAAAATCACATTTGGATCTCTTTGCGAACAGCGAATGTGACTCCATGATTCCTAATACCTCATCCAAATGCCTCAGATGTTCCTTCCAAGTCTTGTTGTAAATGAGTGTGTCGTTAAAGAATACCAGCAAAAACATACGCAATTGCTTGTTGAAGATGTGGTTCATGCAAAACTAGAATGTGGTCAAAGCATTGGTCAACCCAAATGGCATGAGCAAGAACTCGTAGTGTTCGTAGTGGAAACAAAATGTTGTCTTCTGGATATCTTGTTCCCTCATGCAGATATGGTGGTAGCCAGAGCGAAAATCAATCTTGGAGAAGTAAGCTGCTCCATGTAGTTCATCCAACAGCTCATCGATCCTAGGAATGGGGTATCTATTCTTAATGGTCTTTTTGTTCAACGCACGACGCACATCCTGTGAGTCCCATCCTTCTACGCCAACACTACCGAGGATGCAAGCCACTGGAGTTGGGTTTGATCCATCCTTTGTCAAGGAGTTCTTAAATTGTCTTTTTCATCTCTTTTTTGAACTTCTTGGGATGGTGATAGGGTGGAGTGATAACAAGCTTGGCTCCCTCCTCTAGCTCGATGGTGTGCTCAAAACCTCTATGCCGGGGTATACTAGGTGGGACATCTGTGAAAACCAAGTTGTGTCTGCCCAACACTACCTGGAGCTCATCATCATGGTAGTAGATTTGTGGCCCACTCAAAGGTTTGGTCAAGACCAAACATTGTGCTCCCTAGACGATATCATCATGACTGAAAATTGCTTCCATCTATTTTGCCAAAATCTCCCTCAAACCTCCATTTGACATTCCTCTTAGTACCACCTTCTTGCCATCCACTTCAAATGAGAACTCCATCCTCTTGAAACTTTGTGTATTGGTTGGGGTCTCCATCCATTGAATACCTAATATGACCTCCGTATCATCAAGATCTACTGCAAAGAAATCATTCGTTACCGTGTAGTTTCCCATCATAATACTCAGTTGCAGAACCAGATGAGTACATGATAGTAGATTTCCTCCCGCTACCTTGACTTCAAACCCCTCATGCTCCTTCGCACGAAAACCCCTCCAGGTAACGAGTGATGAGTTGATGAAGTTGAGAGTGGCCTCATTATCCAGCATAACTAGGACCTGTTGTTCCTGGACTGTACCACGAACCCGAAACACACTAAACCTTGGAGCGTCGGCCAGTGCTGCAATGACGCCCCCTCTCCGTACTAGTGTGGCAATTTTTTCTCCTTTAACCTCCTCTTTTTCCTGTGGCTCGAGTTCTTCATTTTCCTCCTCGTTGTTAGACGCCACTTCAATGTAATGGATCTTCCCTTTGCCTAAGCATTAGTGCCCTAGTTCCCATGGCTCCTTGCATGTGTAACAAAGCTTTCTCCTCCTGAGTTCTTGTCTTGTTGCCTCATCTAATGATAGTTTCTTCGGGTATGATTTGCAATCTTTCTCCTTCAACGCGAGGGGGGTTTGGAATGTGTGTAACTCTTGGTAGAAGAGGATGAGGAAGTCATGTCATGTGCCTTCTTAATAGCTTGGGTCAGCGTGCTGGGGTTGAACCCTTTGACCCAACCTTTCAATAGTTCCATCAACCCATCCATGAACAATACAACTAGTCTCCTCTCCGAGATGTTTATTACCAACACGGAGAGCCTCTGAAATTTTGTGATGTAAGTGTCCACTAGTCCCAACTGCTTCAATTGGGCCAACTCCTTGAAGTTGAGCTCTGGATCTTTCCCGTCAAAGCGATCTATAAGTCTGTCCGTGAAATCGGTATATGAGGTTACTCGATCGTGACCGAGGGTGACCATCCCATGGTGCCATCATTCATGAGCAATTCCTTCCAGGTTGAAGTGCTGCAAATTTGATTGCCTCATCCTCCTGCATCGGGTTGAGTTGGAAGTAGGTGTCAACTTTTTGTACCCATGCTTGTGTTGATGTTGTCCCAGACCAATCAAAAGATGATAGATTTAGCTTGCCAACCTTCCATTTGATGTCATTATTGTAATAGCCATGACCCCTGCCGTCCGAATATTTCATTCGCAAATCTGCATAATCCTTGAAGGATATATCTCCCACAAGATCAGCATCTCTCCAGTCTAGTCTCAACTGCTCTTGCATCTCCTGGAAAGTGAGCTTTCGATATCTGCGAGGTGATTCAATTCTTTGGGTAATGTCTGCATCATCGGTCGAGAATGTGAGCGTTGTGTGTTCTCCCTTCCAATGACTGAAGTTTCTCCATGTCTATTATGATCTCCATTGTTCTACCTTCAGCCAATCATCGCAATGTCTCCACCATGAGATGTTGTCGTTGTTCCCCTCTGACAATAGCTTTGTTGAGCTAAGCTTGGCTTCTGGTTAACTCCCTTAACAATGTCATGATTTCAGTGTTGGGTTCTTGTGGATCCCCCATTCTGTCCACAAAATGGTATATCCTTCTGGTGTATACTATGAGCTCGATCCACATCTACTACCCGATAGGTTGGCAAAATCACCATCTCTAATACTACTGTAACGTCCCCTGCACTACCATACAACAAGGAAATGTTCGTACGACAGTATATGTTCCCCTCGTGCAACAATACTCCTCCCGTACGAAGAGAATGACTCCACGCCCCGTACGCACAGTCCTCCCCTCACCATACGACATGCTCCTCTCCACACCGTACACCTTCCTCGCACCCATACGGTCTTCTCACTCACCCGTACAACCCCTACACTCACCCGTACAGTCAAATGTAATGTGTCTCACCTATACGGTAAAGTTCAAGTACGGTAATATGTGCAACACGGGGGGCCCACACAGATGCAAGGTTCCCATACGGCAACCACTCCCTCACCCGTACATTGCACCGTATACCCTCTCACCACCATTGTACAATGGAGACACCCGTACGCAACTGGGCTATCACTTACGTACAGAACCGTATGGAACAGTCAACCTCGTCTTCACAATTAGATGTCTCAATGATATCACAGTTAAATAATCAGAGGAAGATGCAAAGATAAAGCTTTAAGCATGCAAGAGGTAAACATGCTCTATAGATTGAATCGCCATAATAGGAAATACGTATTCTCAAATTATGAAGATATTGTCCAATTTACATCAAAGGTATCTTCAACTGAAGATGTTACAAATTAAGACCAACAAGCACAATAGGATGAGGAGTTACTCCCACCGAAACTGCAAATACAGAATAGGGAGGATCTTGCACCTCCAAAACTGCAACAGTGTTGAACTCCAACTAGAATTCGCAAATACAAAGCAAACATAAAACTCACCATGCCCACAACAATACCAAACTCGGCCATATAAATGGCCTCTGGGAAGTTTCCCGAAGGGTTACAAACGGGCCAACAAGACTTGTTATTCTATAACTAGTAAAGAAAAACGGGCACATAAGATATTATTTTAATTTCGGGGCCACTCAAATAATTAAATTAGTTTGACTTATTTACTTATTTCGGGGACATTACATATAGTCATATAGTCCCTCGTGAGCTACTAAGTATTACAAAAGGGGGCAATTTGGGTGGTATACATGTGCACTACTCTTCCTTGGTGCGGACCTATTTCAATTTCATTTTGTGGTGCCATTCTTAGCTAGCCGACTAGCTTATTTGATTTAACTTGGGTATCATACATATATCAGCATTGAGTGAGCAACCTAAGCATTCATCAGCTTTTGAATTCATTTGTCTTTGAAATTCCTTATTGGAATTCATTGGGAGATTGTAGTTTCGGAGGTGAGATATCCTCCCTAGTCTGTTGCCGATCCCAGTTTGGTGATGTCTCTTCAAGACCAAATTGGATTGATAGAACTGCAAACATTTTCAGCATTTCATCTTTTATATCTTCCGATCTGGAATTATCAATTGTTTCAGCGAATCACTTGGCATATCGGCTTTGCAGGAGCAGTGGTTATATTCCCTTGGCGATCATAGAGACCACAGCTTAGGGACAGCAACAACATACTTGGAGACTAGCGATTCACATTGTCATCCATCAGACTTGGTGGCATTGATCATATCAAGAGCTGTGATCTCTCATACTGGACAGCAACATACATATTTGCATCGGCAATCATAGCTACTGTGGCATGTGATCTACATTACCATTCATCCACACACATCATTGAGTCAACTTGGTGGCTTCAAACATATCAGCAGCAGCGGCCTTGCAGTTTCTCTACAAACATAGACAACACCATACATTCTGTGAGCACCACATCATACATTCATATTTGCAGCGATCTCATACATCTGAGACACAACAGCAACATAGACATCAGCATTGGGAGATCGCCTATTTTGGACATTCATAGAGCAGCGAAGGCTTACAATCCACATAAATACTGAGATCGCACATTTCAGGCAGTAGCAAAATCAGCAATCAGAAACTGGATAGCAGAGATCACATCAGCAATATCATATTTGTAGAGCATCATCACCAGCCCTCCGCAACTCCCAACGTGGAGCAATTGCTAATAGACCAAGGTGCAAGGTCTCTTGAGCTATATTTTGACTGTAGTAAGCAATTGTAATTCTCTAAATAAAATTGAAATCTCAGATTGCTGTTCTACCATAGTAAATTTTGTCTATTCTGTTCTTGTGTATTTTGCTAGGGATGTTTCATAGCAGAGTGGACTTGTCTTAGAATTATGAAGGAGATATGCATCCTTACCAGCTTTCAAACTTCTCCTCTTTTCTTTCGCTCCACAAAAGCTACTGAGACTTGGATGCTAGTCGTGGTCTAAGTCTTGGAGCTGAATTTCCATTCCACATTCACTATCAATGGATCATCCATCTGCAGTTTGAAGACACAGTTAGTGAAGAAAGCCAATGGAGCAGCCATTTCTGTGCAGATACAGATTTTCTCTTTCCAGTAGTTCACCATCCAATTCTTTGGTGTTTACTCTGGCTGCTTGGTGCTAGATTTGGTAGAAATCTTGGAGCTGAATTTCAAATCTTTCACCATCCATCACTCGGACCTCTGCAGACTGTAGACAGTTTATGAAAAAAGCCAATGAGCAGGACTCTTCCTCACATTTACCATATGGATTACAGATTTTCTCTTCATGGTTATTCAGCACCTGGTAATTTTATGGTGCCTTACATTGGTTGCTCAGCCTTTGAGCCTGTGTATGATTATTTGTATATTTATGTCATTCTATGTGACAAGCATGTAGTGTCTAGGGCAATATGACCACCACTTGTATGATATGGAAGCTCAATTGAAGATCTTGGTTTCTTATATATTATCATTGTATAATTTCTATTTTGGAAATCATATAGGAATATGCTACAAAAGATTTCATTTTAATGATAAAAAATAATATCATCTCCTTTATCCTATTCTTGTAAACAAAAGTTCTTTACTTTCTATTCCTTTGCTCGTAATCCAACAAATAGACCCTCATTATTTAGTTCTTTAGAGCCTCTAAATTTTGAACATAAGCCTGTTGATACAGTTACATTAACAATGCACCTACAAGTTCACCCTTTTGAGCTTGGATGTACATGCAACCCAGTTAAGGTAATCTGCATATTTAGTTTGAGGTTTCTGTCAACATTCAAACTTTATTTTCCCAAGAGATAAAATTTGCCTTCAATCCCTTAGCCACCTATCATTATCTAATTTAAGATTTTTGAAGATAGACAATCATTCATCTAAAAATGTCTTAAATATGATAAATCTATTACCATGTTTATGATGTTCAATGAATGGCGTTAGCAAGTAAGATCACCTCTATTATATTTGAAAATAAATGGCAAAATTGACATAAAGAATTAAGTATTTACAAGTCCATGCACTAATTTACACATGGTTTGAAATCAAATATTACCCATTTGTGTAGATTCCAGTATCCACTTCTATCTGTCACAAAGAAAAGTTCCCCTGCAATTATGCACCGATGATTTTTATCAAAACTGGCAACTTGACCTTAAAAGATTTAGAACAAGAAAAATCATTAAACCGTGACTTCATTTTTTTTTTCATGTACTAAGTTGACAATCTTCACATCGCAAATTCCAATACCAATACATCAGAAACTGTAGATGTAATTTAAAATTTAATATATTGAAGTTGGCCAACACATTTCATATCCCAAATCAGTGGTATGTATAAAATATGAACTTGAGGATTATTGTTGTTCTAAACTTTTCTTCTACCATGGTTATCTGATTGTACCCAGAAAAACCATCTTAAAATAAATATGATTACTTTCCAACAAACTCTTCTAATATGGTCACTAAATGGGATGGGCAATGGGTCTTGTTGCTGTTGTCCTCAATTTTCGCAAGGTCGAAAATAAGATACAACCATATGAATTTTTGTTGAATCATTATCCATAGATATTGCAAACAAGTTTTTTGAGGTTCAAGTCACTTTTACATAAGCATTTTCCTCGTCATATTTTTGTCATTTAAAGGTCATTATTTTTGTTTTCGCTTTGAATAGTTTTTGTAAGTTTTATTTAAGTTTTTATTTATTCCTTTTTAAATTCAGGGTTTCCAAGGGCCTTTACATGTTTATTTACATGTAATGCATTATAAAAGTCCTGAAATATATGAAAATAGGACCTTTTAGACATCATTGCATATCTCTTTGCATGCGCATACAATATGGAAAGCGGACTTTATCACCAAAATTACATTCAACAACTCATGTAATATTACATGTGATCGGGGACTTTAACCCCAAACACATATAATAATACATTGATTGCAAATAATGAAACGTTAGTTAATAAAAACACAGAGCCTTGTCAAATGTTTTTGTTCCCTTGCCATTCGCATTTAGCCTAATTTGAATCACATCTAAAATGGTTTGACTCCTCTGTGGTATGCATTCGAATAATACAGAAGCATTATATTGAGGCTCGGCCTCAAGTTTTAACTTTTCTCTTGCATCTTCCGTGTTTCAACTCCAGATATGGTCGTGTTTTGACTTCATTTTCACTTAGTCATTTCCTTGTATTTGTGATTGAAGTTCGAACGCCTTTTCTGTTCTATCCATGCCCAACCGTCATTGTTTAACCAGGGTCTGGCATTTTTCTTAGAATCTTTTGTTCGTTGTTTAAACAGATTAGAGTTTGTCTTATTTTTGCCCCTAACTATGTTTTTTTATTTCTTTTATCATTTCTTCTTTGTTTTGAACCATTTCTCTTCTCATCGTTTGTTTTCACAAACATAGTGTCATTTTTGTTGAAATCTGAGTTCTTGCATCATTTGTCCATTTGAGATCAGAGACATCCGCATTTTCATTTTATCTTCCATCACAAACTGTTTTATGCTATATCTATCATTTCTATTTTCGTTTTGACTGATCATTTCTTTAATTAGGATTTGCATTTCATTTTTGCAATGTCTTAAAGTCATTTTAATCGTTTACTTAACCTATTTTCCTTTAGTAATCCACGGTTTTGTGGATATTTGCATGACAAAATTTCTAAACATTGGATTTTGCTTCTGGCTTGCACAAATTTGCAAATTTGCATTCCAACACCCATGTTTTCCTTTTGTTAATGTTTGTAGCCTCAGTCGGATAATTACTATCAGAGTGATAGATCATTATTGTAAAAATATATATATATATGATTATTCATAAACATGTTTTATGTATATGTTTATTAGTTATATATATATATATATATATATATATATATATATATATAATGTTATTAATAAACATACTAATCATTATACATGTCGACTGATTAAATCAAACAAGTCGATGAGTATCAACTAAACTGAAGTTGTTATCAAAGGATGCGATTAAAGGAGACAATACATCGTGGAGTCATGTCCACGATGAACCATGACTCTACGAAGAGTCATGCTCCATCGTGGGCATGACTCCCCACAATAGCCTTTGTTACATATATATACACAGATCGGTGGCTGTTCTATTTACCACGATACATACATATAACAGTTTCAAAGTGATTACAGCGATCTTCATAAAAATAGTAAAGTACGATATCTTACTCAGATATATATAATGAACGGTATTAAATATATACTATATTTATATATATATACATATGTATCATTGTGAATATATATATATATGTGATAAATTGAGAATTCATATATATATATATATATATATAATAAGAAGATTTTAAAAGAATTAACAATCTACAATCTCATCTAAATTTTAACATGGTATCAGAGCCAGTCTAAGGAAGATCCGATTAGATTGAAGATAGTAGATTGATTAAAACTATAAATTGGTTATTAGAATAATCACATTCCTTTTATTCATGGCAAGCGGAGTCAGATTCGAAGATCGTCTTGAGGGAGCCTCCATTCGTCTCATGGAAGTTCAAAATTGTGCTCACCTTGAGGGAGAGTGAATTAGACTCATTCATGAATGGGAATATACCAGAACCAAGTGATGATACTGAGAAAATTCAATGGAACAAGAACAATGGAAAAGCTATGAAAATAATAGTGGATGCAGTTAGAGATCACATAGTTCCAATTATTTCAAAATATGACACGGCATATCACATGTTCAAAGCTATAGCGAATATCAATGAGATCAATAATACTAGCAGAGCGCTCACATTAAAAAATCAACTTCATCATGTGAAGATGAATAAAGGAGAGACAATCACGTCATACTTTATGAGGATCACAAAACTAAGGGACCAGCTATCCACCATTGGTCATCAAATAGATGATAAAGAGTTAGCAATGATGGCCCTTATGGACTCCCAAAATCATGGGAATCATTTATTCAGGGAATAAGTGCACGTTCAAAGTTCCCAAAATTTGATCAATTAAAAACAGACTGTATTCAAGAAGAATCCAGATTGGCTACCAAGGGGATTAATCAAAACACTACAAATGAAGATATCCATGTGTTGAATTCGCAAGCTGACAAGAAAGGGAAGAACTTCAAAAGGAAGGACAGAGGTACAAATGGAAAAGAATACTCCAAGAAAAGGAGAGACATGTCACAAGTGCAATGTTTTAGATGTGATAAATTCGGATATTATGCCAAGAAGTGCCAGGATAGGCTAAAACAACAAGCCTCCATTGTTGAAGTAAGAAAAGCTAACATAGAAGATGATTCTGAGAAGTTAGTTTCCTATTCTGCTTTGTCAAGCCAAAGTTCCAACAACCTCACCACTTGGGTGATTGATAGTGGAGCATCACGTCACATCACAGGATTCAAGGAACATCTAGACACCTTTGTGGAGAATTCTGATGAGGAAGTAACTATTGCGGACGACCCAAACTATCCTGTCAGAGGGATTGGAACCTGTACCATAAATTTGAAGACATGCATATCACTCTAACTCATAGGAGTACTATTTGTGCCCGGGATAAAGAGGAACCTTGCCTCCATTTCTGCCCTTGAAGACAAAGGGTATAGGATAACCATTATGGAAGGCAAAGTCTTAGCATGGCCTAAGAACTCTACAATCAAGAAGGCTCACACCATAGGAGCTAGGCATGGATGCCTCTACAAATTTTGCATTACTTCCACACAAGCCCTAACTCATGAAAGTTCAAATTCAAATGAGATATGGCACAGAAGAATAGGGCATCTCCATTTTTGTGATCTATCATCCATAGAAAAAATGGTGATTGGATTACCTAAATTAAATCAAAATCATGAAGAAACTTGCAAGGGTAGTGCCCTAGGAAAGAACACAAGAGGAACTTTCCAAAATAGTAACAACAAATCTAAAGATGTATTAGAATTAATTCATTCTGATTTATGCGGACCCATGTATGTACCCTCTAAAGGAGGATTTTTGTACTATGTTATATTTGTAGATGACTTCTCTAGGAAAAGTCTGAAGAAATTCTTGCAAGGTTCAAAGAATTCAAAGCTCTTGTAGAAAACTCATCAGGGAAGAAGATCAAAACCCTAAGGACAAACAATGGGGGGGAATACACTTCAGACATCTTTAAAGAAATTTGTGTAAATATTGGGATTAAGAGGGAGTTCATTGTAGCCTATAATCCCCAACAAAAAGGGGTGGCTGAAAGAAAGAATAGAACTATAGTAGAAGCTGTTAGGGCCATGATGTATGATCAAAACATTGAAACTTCATTTTGGGCCGAAGCCTCTAAAACAGTTGTATATATTCAAAATATATGTCCTCACTCACTTCTAGACAACAAAACCCTTGAAGAAGCTTTCATTGGCAACAAACCGGATATAAGTCATCTAAGAATCTTTGGTTGTCCTATATACATTCATGTGCCTAAAGAAAAGAGATCAAAATTAGAACCATCATGCAAGAAAGGAATATTTGTAGGCTATAGTGAAACATCTAAGGCCTATAGAATATACATGCTAGGACAAAGATTCATTGAACTTAGCAGAGATGTGATATTTGAGGAAGACATTGCTTTTAGTAGATCCAAAAGCTCTTATGAGATAGAAAATCAAGATCCTCCTAACAAAATAGAAGAGGATCATACTTCTAAGATTCAGAGGGAGACTCCTGTAGAGGTTGAATATGAAAGTCAAATAACTCCAATAGAAGAACCTAGCAATGTAAATCGAAGGAGACCACTTTGGGCTAGGAAAATGATTGAGGAAGTTGAGAATCATGTTGCTCCAAAGGGAACCTTTAGGGAGAGCAAAAGACCTCACAGGTTTTGTAGTTATGTTGCCTTGATGAGTGAGATCATAAATGCAGAACCTTCATGTGTTGAAGAAGCTTTAAAACATCAAGTGTGGAAAGATGCTTTGTCAGAAGAGTATGAATGCATTGTAAAAAATGATGGTTGGGGACATTGTACCAAGGCCCAAAGGAAAATTTGTGGTGTCCTCAAAATGGCTCTTCAAAATCAAACATGCCGCAGATGGTAGTATTGAAAAACACAAAGCCCGGTTTGTTGCCAGAGGTTTCTCACAAAAGGAAGGTATTGATTATGCAGAGACTTTTGCCCCTGTTGCCCGCTATACATCAATAAAAGCTATAATTGTCATTGCAGCATCAAAGGGATGGAAGATCCATCAAATGGATGTGAAGACAGCTTTCCTAAATGGTACTATTGAAGAAGTATATCTTGAGCAACCTAGAGGGTTTGTTATACACAATGTTGAATCTCATGTATGCAGATTAAAGAAGGCATTTTATGGACCCAAACAAGCCCCTGGAGCCTGGTATGAAAGGATTGACCACTTAATCACTCAGAATAAAAAGGACTTAGCTTTAAAATTTGACATGAAGGATTTGGGTATCCTACATTACTTTCTTGGGTTAGAAGTTTGGCAACAAGCAGATGGCATCACTCTAAATCAAGGAAAGTATACAGTTGATATTCTAAAGAGGTTTGGTATGCTGGAGTGTAGACCCATGTCTACACCAATGGAAACAAACTTACATAAATTGAAGGAAGCGGCAACAGGCTCAAAATTTGTAGATCCCACCCTCTACAGACAGATAATAGGATCCTTGATGTATTTGGTCAACACCAGACCTGATATTTGTTATGTAGTAAATGCACTCAGCTAGTTCATGTGTGAACCAAAGGAGATACATCTTGTTGCACCAAAACACATTCTGAGATACCTTCGAGGCACAATTGGATATGGTCTTAGATACAAACATGTTGATCTAGATCTACATGGTTACACTGATTCAGATTGAGCTGGAAGTGTTGTTGACAGAAAAAGTACATCAGGATGTTGCTTCAATTTGGGATCTGCAATGATCTCGTGGATCAGTAGGAAACAATCCTCAGTCGCACAAAGTTCTACAAAAGCACAGTACATTTCAAAGTCCATGGGAGCAAGAGAAGTTGTGTGGCTTAGAAAATTACTAGTAGGACTGTTTGGTCAGCCCTTAAATCCTACTGTCATTCATTGTGACAATCAGAGTTGTATTAAGCTTTCAGTGAATCCAGTGTTTCATGATAGATCAAAACACATTGAGATTCCTTATCACTATGTAAGAGACATGGTTGAAAGGAATGTAATTCATTTGGAGTATATTAGTACAAGTGATCAAATAGCAGACATTCTCACCAAGCCACTCTCCAGGTCAAAGGTTGAACACTTTCGAGATAAACTTGGTATGGTTGAAAATGTAAATTGAATTTGAGATTGAGTCTCAATTATTCTTTATTTGTACTAATATGTAAATGTTTAATGTGTAAACTTTTATTGTCATGTGTGTGACTCCATGACTTTATGGGCCCATGTGAACATTATTGAAAGGTGATGACTTTTTAGTAATAATCACTTGTATTTGATTGATGTTGTAAAGTGACGACTTTACAACTATCTTCACTATCATGATGGATATCATGTGACTTGATGTCCGTGGACATGTCATGATAATTTGCATCTCTTAAGCACATCATGGTAGATATCATGAGACTTGACATCATTAAATAAACCATAAAGTTTACCCTAGAGATCATTATGGTGGATATTATGACACTTAATATCTGTGGATATGCCATGATCTGATATCCTTATGGTAAGCATCATGAGACGTGATGCCAGTGCACATACCATAAATTTGGATGTCTGTGAGATATGGTGAATATCATGAGACTTGATATTCTTTGTTATATCGTATCTCCTGATATCACAGTGAGGTGATATCTTTACTTGCTTTCTAAATTAACATACTTATTGAGATGTCCTCTTGGATAGTTTTATCCTCCCTAGCTAAGAGGGAGTGTTAATGTTTGTAGCCTCAGTCGGATAATTACTATTAGAGTGATAGATCATTATTTTAGAAATATATATATATATATATATAGATATAGATATTTATGTATATATGATTATTCAGAAATATGTTTTATGTATATGTTTATTATATATATATATATATATATATATATATATATATATATAATGTTATTAATAAACATACTAATCATTATACATGTTGACTGATTAAATCAAACAAGTCAATGAGTATCGACTAAACTAAAGTTGTTATCAAAGGATGCAATTAAAGGAGACAATACATCGTGGAGTCATGTCCACGATGGACCATAACTCTACAAAGAGTCATGCTCCATCGTGTGCATGACTCCCCACGATAGCCTTTGTTACATATATATACACAGATCGGTGGCTGTTCTATTCACCGCGATACATACATATAACAGTTTCAAAGCTATTACAGCGATCTTCATAAAAATAGTAAAGTACGATATCGTACTCAGATATATATAAATAACGGTATTAAATATATACTATATTAATATATATATATTTATATATATATACATATATATCATTGTGAATATATATATATATATATATGTGTGTGTGTGATAAATTGAGAATTCATATATATATAATAAGAAGATTTTAAAAGAATTAACAATCTACAATCTGATCTAAATTTTAACACTTTTGCTGATCAGATTCAAGGCTCCATATCCTTTGTGTTCAGGATTCTCAAACCCAAATACAAAGGGGTTTGTATTTAATTTTTCCCCATAACCAAGCGATCAAAGTTTGCCATCACGATTTCATTTTGTCAAACATAAAATATATATAATACTGATTGTGATCGGAGGTTTTCCCTCCGATTGCAATCTTGATTGCACTTCAAATATGCACACTAATGTACAATCAGCGTTTAAACCCCCAATTGCATACAAGTATATATTACCTTGTTTTTTAGGCAAAATCGAGGATTTAGATTAACATATGCAGTCGGCATTTCTAACCCTGACTGCATGTGTTGTTCCATTAAATTTCATATGCAATCACAACCAAAAACCCTGATCACCTATGAAATACATGTAATTGGAACTTTTAACTCCGATTGCACACTTTGTACACAACATTTATGTGTTGTCGAGGTTTTTGACCCCAACAACTTGAACTACACGTTATATCATGTGCAATCAGGGTCAAAACCCCCAATTTCACATGAAACCTGATGTTTTTCCCTCCTAATCGGAACATTTTGTTCTAATTACATGAAATTTTCCACTTTGAACTACATGTTCCCTCATGTGCAATGCATCCTAAAAATTCCAAAATTGCATTTCTGGTCATTTTTAGTTGTTTTTTCTCCTTTTTTGTGTTGTTTTCATTTTTAGTCAGGATTTTTGTCTATCATCTCGTATGTCGTCTCAAGTCGTCATCCAACCTTAGAAATTCTAAGAACCCATCACTACAATGCCATTATGTCTACTCTCAATCAAGCTCTAAGCTTCACAACTCAACTTCAAAGAGAGAATTTCCCCAAATAACTGGTATTACCCCAAGCAAGAAGATGAGGATGGTATGTTGTTTCGTCAAGGGCAGTAGAATGCTTTCAACATTGATTCCAAGCAAGTGGTAGCGGATCAATAAGAGGGATCGTGAACAGTTTTCAGTCATTGCTTAGAATATGTTAAGATATAGCTATGATCGGATATGGCAATATATATATATATATATATATATATATATATATATAAAGATCAGTTGATAATTATATATGTTACAATGCAGTTAATATTAACAATTGGTTATGAATGGTCATGACCCTACGTAGCATAAGCCACAATTGGTCATGGCTCTTCATAGACATGACTATTCAAAGGATATAAATGCATATCAATGGCTGGTGAAAAGATCAATCACAATGGTAATCTACTTTCAGTACAGCACTCATATATATTCTCTATAGGACGATCTTGATTTCACAACATGGTATCAGAGCCTAACCTATAAGAGAATAAAATATATTCACAAGCAATCGGTGATAAATTGGCAGCGATATTGGTGACGAAACTCCATATATGTTCTCAGTCTAAACAACGACATCAAAGGTTGAAACTTATACACAATCCCGTGAAGCATATGTCTGCGATTCAGTGATTGAAAGAATTGCTAATTAATATATATACTCACAGTGATACCGTTCTGGGAACACTATTATCTGAGAAAAGTATTACAGAGGGAGACAACATAAAAATGGTTCAAAGGATCATTTCAGAGTGTAGCGGTGAACATGTGGGTATCGCCGCAGAGCATAAATTAAGTCTGACTGGTACGGGGTATAGATAATGATGTACAATGATCAAGACTACGAGGACTGCAACTATGATATAAGAAAAAATTCAGAAAATCATTGAACAGGAATAACATCCAAATCAGGAGCTTGAGATATAACGCCAATCAGAAAATGCATCATATGAATCAAGGAAATTACATCCACAATCAGGAATTACAAAACAGAGTTGCATCTACAGCGAAGTAGGATCGCACGGCATTTTCCTTAGTCCAGACAGGAATCAATGGATGAGAGAACGGTCGGGAAAGATATAAGAAATAGCTTCATATAAAATGCAAAGGTGGACAGTTTCAGCGAAGCATTGATGAAGGGAGAAAACAACAATTACAGTGAACCAACAGTGATTTATACAGACAACACAAATCATTCAGCATCTCAGATCCTACCAGCGAACATGTAATAAAAGCAGACTTCTAAGAAACCAATCGGGGGGTAGATAGAGGAAATATCTTAGAAAGTGATGAATTTTAATAATTACGGCATCGGGAGTATGGGCATAAACAACTAAACGGTATATACAAGCAATTCAGTATCTGTAAATTCTTGTGGTTTCTCATTACTCTCAATAGATAGTCTTTGCTGAATCCGCCAGTGAGAAGGCACCATTCAGTGGTGATATGCAACCTAATAGAAATCCCTGCTAGTTATTAATTATTCGGTTGCACATTGATTACCAATCTTCTTATGCTGACAGATATAAAAAAATAATTGTGCAAGGAATTAACACATGGGGATATATGTATTATGCAATGGAGAGGAGAACAGATTGGAGGGTGATACAAATCCACAAGGAAGGAGTCTAGATTGGTCGGAACAGAAGAGGGAGATCAGTTAACATACAATCTTACTCAGATAATTATTGAAGACGACAGAACATTCGACCAACATATCTGCATATTTGAATTGGCATAGAAAAACATTGTTGAAAGCATTATAAATTGGTTACACAAACATCATTCATATCATGCATAGCATCATTCGATGAAGTGAGAAGGATAAGTTAAGGTAATTGTCCCAACTATCTAAGTTAATCGAAAAAGGGGATAGTACAAGTGGGATAGTAACCAATGATTAATATAATCAGATATCGATAATGTATGAAGTCAACATCTAATCGGGAGTTATCATAATGAGATGCGATTAGTAAAGAAGAAAATTAACGTAAGGATCAGAATGAAACCGATATGTTATGAAGAAGGAGAAAAGGTACGAGTATTGTATTGGGCTCACCTTACGAAAGGAAATACTTGAAAATATTTGAAAAGATAAGTATCTCATGTTTTATTAATCCATATGAATTTGCAGTTTGTAATTCATTAAATAATAAATTGTGTATGCTTCTATCATTTTTTATGTTCATGATAGTTTAGCTTTATGAACTATTCGCAATCTATCTCTGACACTTTCAGGACGAAAGCATATGAAATCTAGATTCAGAGGGAGTCTGACATCTTCAAAATGGTCAAGAAGTTGACGAAATTTAGCTTCTAAGGAAACAAATGATTCAGTCAACTTGTGACAAACTCGATCATATTGATTGAGAGGGAGTTCACTATTGAAGGTAAAACAATCCTGAGATTATAGTAGTGGGAACTCGTGGATAGAATTGCCGATGAGATGCACGTGGATAGAATCCCTGATTAAGGCATTCCATACATCATGAGACTACAGCTCATTTAGATAAACATCATACTAGAGGTCCTTATTATCTTCCCTCAAGTCCAAGAGGGAGTGTTAATGTTGTGACCTTGGAAAAGATCAAAATGCATCTTCTGCTAGCCGATGTAACCTTATGACTATTCAGATTATTCGTATTGGTTCTCTCAGGAAGGAAGGTATGAAGTGACATCCTGCAGTGACAGTGAGTTGAGTATATAAACAAGGTATCCCTTCGTGACAGAGGGAGCAGCTAAAGGATCTACATCAGTGGACATTCGAGGATCTTGATATGGAGGGAGTAGACCATGTTTTGTTGGTTCTCTAGTAATCAAGAAATTGTAGTAGAGAATTATGATTATTACCATGTGAGAAGGCTATATGTCAAAGGGAGAAGCTAGAAGATCAAATTAAGTTGGCACCCCATGATCTTGGTCATACAAATTCAGAGAGAGTGTACCATGTCAAGATGGTGTATACTTTGTAAGCTTAGAATTCACCAAGACTATGAGACCATGCAAACAAATGCAATTCAGTGGAGAACAAACAGTCGATATTCTTACCAAACCCCTTGCTAGAAAGAAGATTGTGTACTTTCAAATAACCTTGGTATGTTGAAGAGTAAAAGCCTTAGCTGAAAAGAAGGTTTCAGCTTCAATGATCCATCATTTTGTATCTTAAATGATTCTTGTCTTTGATAGACAAGTCTAAGGTGGAAGTCTTGGTTTCCACTCTCTATGATGAGCCATGGTGGATTCACCCTCTGAGAAGAGTCAAGGTGGATGTCATATGTGTGACTTTATGGGCCCATTCATTTTGTGTTATATTATGAAAGGTGACGATCTTTCATATGTGTTGGGTTACTATTGCTAGGTGACAACTTAGACAATAGCTTAACCTAATGTCAGGTATGACTATGTATTGTAGTCACTAGTCCTGACACTGAATTTTTGGAGTTGTTAAATCCAATTCCGAATTGGTTGGGGATTATAACATGTAAATCAAGATTAGACTACATTAAGTTGTTGTCCCGGAATGTGCCAGATATCTTGATTGTTATCGCTAAATCTAGTTCCGAATTGGTCGGGGATTGCGATACCTCTTCTATCAGGATGAGTACATTATATTAATGTCCCGAGCTATGTCGGATATCTTGATATGAAGTTATGTTTTAGTTATCAAAAATCCAGTTCTAAATAAGTCAGGGATTGTGATGACACCTAGTCAGATCCTCTCTTGCTAAGAGGGAGTGTTAAGATATAGCTACGATCGGATTATATATATATATATATATATATAATTAAGATCAATTGACAATTGTATATGTTACAATGCAATTAATATTAACAATCGGTTATGAAGGGTCATGACCTTACGTAGCATAAGCCACGTATGGTCATGGCTCTTCATAGAGATGACTATTCAAAGGATATAAATGCATATCGATGGCTGGTGAAAAGATCAATCACAACGGTAACCTATTTTCAGTACAACACTCATATATATTCTCTATAGGACGATCTTGATTTCACAACAGAATAAAGATCAATGATTTGTTGATGCCATCAAATGCAAGGGTTTAAGTGCAATTTTCTATGCAAATGTTCTCACCCATATATAGATCTAAAGATTCCAAGCACTGGCAATCTAGCAATAGGAAGACCTCTTTCATAGAAGACGATGTAATAAGAGTCATGTCTTGTCAAGACACTTAGTTTAGTTCCAATTATGCATATGCAAATGAGTTTTGACAAATTACTTGTAAAGCTAAAAATTGCAATCGCATGTGACCACATTGCATGTCAAGTCACAAAATACAGTTACATGTAATCACATTACATAGGACTGTAATGTTGAATAATTCAACAATTAGTTAGGTGTCTCCCACCTTTTTCTCACAGCCACTCTTCTATAAATACAAGAGGGCTCATTGTAAATAATGATCTTTTGGGAATGCAACAAAATTCAGTCAAATTGTATGCGCACTCTAAAACTTTGAGCTTAGATGTAAATCAAATGGCTTTCAATAAAAGACATAGGTTGTTTTCAGAAATTGTGCTGATTCAAGTTGTCATGTGATGACATTTTGATTTTTTGGAATTGATTGTGAGCGTTGATCTATTATTCAAAAGGGATTTAAATTCAATATTGCAGACTTTGGGCTGCTAATTGTATTTAGAGTTATAATTTGGGTTCAGATTTACGAACTTTGAGCTTCTTATTGCATTTGAAGCCAGTGTAGTACGTTCAAGCAAAGGAGGTAACTTGCAGACTTTGCGTTTGCTTTTATTTTCTATGTCCGTGCATGTAAGGTGAAGTATATGTTGGAGTCTTTGAGCTGCACGTATGTTTCATCTTTGTTCCTAAATTCTCATAAGTCGTGGAAAGACTTTGAGCTTTCATGAGCTTCTTGTTTTTAACTTTGTTGAATTGTACTTAAGAGATTGTTGTAAAGATATAATCGTGTATTCAGAAATAAGAGAATACGATGAAATAAAACCCACTCTGAAAGAAGAGAGTATGCTGGTAACACCCCGTGAATCAGCTTAGTGTACATAATCTTAGGTGTTAGTTTAGCATAGGTTGTTTTCAATAACAATAGACAGGGGGAGCCTTCCCTTAGAATTAGGAGACACTATGTCTCACATACTATGCCTGGAACCACTATTTTGTCGGTTACAAAATATCCTACCAACAATTTTTGGCAACTCTACTAGGGACACAATACGCATTCAAAAACCTTACACTTTCGTTTGAAGTACACCTGTGTCCTTTTTCATTGTAATTTTATTTTCTTGTCTTTGTCAAGCTTTCACCAAGGACATGTAAATGGCTGTCCAAGGTCCTTGGGGGAATGCTTTTGGTCCGTTGAATTTGACACAACCCGTTCATGCTCTTCCTCAAGGATCGCGGAAGAACTTTCCCAAGTTCTTTTATGATGGGCAGCAACATCTAGATGAACACGTTAAGGCCTTCTACATTGCATGTGGAGTCCTTGATGTGGAATATGAAGACATCTTGGTGAGGATGTTCATTGAGACACTACAAGGTGTCGTTGCTGATTTGTTCTACAACCTTGCACCACAATCCATCACGAGTTGGGATACACTCATAGCAAGGTTTGAAGCAAGGTTCAAGCCTGCTGAAGATGCACACACTCTATTGGCCCAACTTACCTGATTGAAGAAGGAATCTCACATGTCTATGTGTGAATTCATTTCTCATTTCAACAAGTTAGCAAACAGAATTCCTACTATTGCCAAGCCTACACCAGAGAACCTGAAATGTTTCTTCATCAACGCTCAAGTATTCGATGTAATTTTTTTATTGAGAAGAGCAACTCCAACTACTCTTGCAGATGTGTAGACTTTGGCAACTAAGATTGAAGATGACACGATCCTCGCCGGGTAGATAAGAATAGAATTAAATGGGTCCAAAGAAAGCTCTTCTTTGGATTCGTTTTCTTTGTCTGGTAGAACACATCCTATGGTGCAAAGGTTGGCTAATGAGCTACTTGCTCTCAAAAAGCAAATAGCTCAAGGTGTATTATCTTCTCCTTACAAGGGCATTTCAGGAAGGCCGCATCCAAATGTTGCTCATAATTCTACTGTAAGGAATCAAAAAAAGCTTCTCTCACCACCGAAGAAGCTTGCTCTTGAAGCACCATTAGTGAATGCAACAGTGAAAGGTTCTGAATCCAAATCAAGTGATCTTGCTAGTCTCTTTCAGGATAAGGAAGAAAATATTGTTGGTCACTCTCATATCTGGTCAGTGTATTATCAAGGATCTATTGTACAAGATACCATGGGTAGTAAATCTTCAGGTAATAAAAATCACCTTGCCAAGATGTTTGTTAGTGAGGATAATCATGTTTTCAGCTGTGAAAAGACAAACATGCAGAAAGGAGTAAGTCAAGTTGAAAAGAATACATTTATGTTTCAAGGTCGTGAACTTGAACATATCGTGCATGAAAGAACTACCCAAGAACTGATGAAGATCATTTCACGAACATCATAGAGGATTTTTGTTCAAATCTTGATGACAATTCTCCCACGTTTGAAGTTTGTGAACAACATGATGCAGAAGCAAGCAATGTCGTGTTTTCACCTAAATCACATGAGGTAACCCATTCAGATCAAGGTGATGTTGCAGTTGATAAGGGTGCATCCGGCAAGATGAATTCAGCCTTTTCCCTATCTAGGATGTCCAATACGAGCTCTTGCTTGGTTGGAAGCCAACGGGAAAACCCACTTGTTCCTGAGGATGACGATCCACTTCAGGGTGAAGCTACACATACATTTGCAGATCAACAAGAGCAATCTATATTCATAGGTCCATTTTGGAGTAGCAATGCATTTGATCCATTCGAAAAGGTAAATGCGTTTGTTTATTTCATCCAAGGAATTGTGCATCAAGTTATGATCCAACTGTTTGTGCTACATCTATACTTGGTTGTTGAGGATCATCTCAAGCTCTGCAAGTTGTTGAAGAAGGAAGTATATTTTGGTGAGCCAATAAATGGGTTTATTTGAGAAGGTTTCCATAGTTGGATAATGAAGGTTAGGTTAGTCTTCCCTTTTCAATAAGTGCACTTGTACAAGTTTAAGTCTTGTTTTTTTGAGTATTGTTGTTAGTCGGTCGCATCATCCTTGTTGTCTTTTTGTCGTTTTTGTTTGCTTGATTATGTAGCCCAATAGATGGATACACACTTGAGATTATGCATCCTACCACCTTGGATCCTTTCCACGACTGAAGGCAATTCCCTAGTTAGAACCAATTGTTGCCCTTGATTTTCGCAAGGTCGAAAATCAAAAAGACAACAATATGAATTTTTGTTGAATCATTATCCTTAATTTTGTCACAAAGGTGCGGGAGGCTGTTGTTTCCTTTGGATGATCAATGCTCTTTGAATAGCTCATTCAATCTTCTGAGCTTTCTCTTCTTCTTCCTCCAACACAAAGCTCACTCGCATATACTCAACTACGCTTCTCTTAACTTTCCAAGTGAGAGTTCAATCCTGCAATGATGTCTTCTTGGTCGTCTCCAAATTTGAGATTTGGTTGCATGACTGGTACGATGTCTTTATGTTAAATTACCATCTTGATTCATGATGTAAAATATTTCTTGAGTTATGTAATGTAATGTGTAGTTCTTTTTTCAAACTCCCGATGGTCTAAGTTATCAGTGGATTTTAGACCTTATTACACTTCCAATCCATGTTCGAACACATGTAATTTGATTTTTCTCCTTCACGCGCCCAGTCTTAATCTCGCACATGGTATTTGTTGAGCCTGAAGACGCCGAATATGGAGGTGAATGTGGAGTTTATAGAGGGCATCGAGCTTGAACTTGGAGTTCATGAAAGTCGTTGAGCCTATAAACTTTAAATTTGATCCTTATTGTATATAAACATCGTGTCCAATAACTTTGAAGGACTTATTCTTCCTGTCATCAGTTTGCGATTCATGGTATATGGTAACATCTTTTGTCTTTGCACCTAAGGATTCCATCTTTTGGCTCAAATTATCATTCTGCAGACTTTCCACACCCTTCAAATAGATATGCGACTATTCTTATAGACGTTTTTATTTATTTTGGGTTGTTTTTGTGCAAAATGTGGTCTTTCTATACGTATTTGAAGACACATATCCTTTCCATGGTTGTTTTTTACAATTTTTACAGTTGCATATAGGTTTTTCATGAAGCTTTGTGCAAAACGTGGTTATATTTGCAATTTCCATGGATGTGTTAGATGATATCAGATTTGGGTACTACTGATGTTGTTGATATTCATGTTTTGTCACTAATGTCAACATATGTTTCTGTGGAGAGAACAAACTGGTTATGATAACTGACATAAGTGTACGTACACTGTACGGATGAATCAGAACAATCGAAGATAAGGATATGAAGAAGGATGTGTGATGACCTTATTCCTAAGGTCGCTTGGCTTAAAATTGCATATTGGTGATGTTACAGATGTTTTAGTGAAGACTGATTTATGGACTGTAACAGTGGTGCAAGACAGAGCAGGTCTCTGTGTTTTGGGTATATCTTACAGGCGAAGATATTTTAGGGTATGCGAGCTTAAGGGATGACAAAGGACACATTGAGGAATGTTGGGTATTGATTGATGGTCGTGAACATGTTGGTGACCTCAGTTGTGGCGTGTATTCTGGAGGAGACCTATTTGGTGGCCGACTTCAGAGATGTAGCATGTATTATGGATTGTGAGTGTGGATTGCGGATCTTGGAGTATATCTAATGTATTGTAATTGATTTTTACTTGTTTTAGGTACCTTGTGTATCTTAGCAAGGAGTTAAATAATTATTTGTATATTGGAAAGCCTTAAGTGGCTGACCTAATCAATTATTTGTATATTGGGAAAGCTTAATTGGCCGACCTAATCAATTATTGTAATAGGGTATATATGAGAGATCTTGTCTTTTGAAAAGATGTGGTAGAGATTAAAAAGGGCAGAGAAGTGTGAAAGCTACGAAGCTTGTTTGACTGTTGGATGTAGAGCAGAGTTTGTGATTGTAATACTTCATTGGAACTGACCAAGCAAAGACAGTTGCTATCAGACAGTTCACTGGATTGTATATTTCTCTATATACACGTGTTTGGATTGTTAATCCTTGAGGGTGGCCTTAACCTTCTTTGTGCAGTGTGCCTGGGCAGTGAGCTAACTATTACTCTTGACTCCTAACAGGGTTTGTCCTTTAACAGGGACTATGTACTATAATGTTGTAATAAACTCCTAACAGGGCTAAATCTTTTAACAGGGATACTATACTCCTAGTACATCATTTGTCGGTGCTAATTCCCACCGGGGTTTTACCTTTAACAGGGTTTCCTCGACAACAAGTATTGTGTTATTGTGTTGGCATTTACTGTGTTATCATTTGCATTGAAGTTTTGGTTTATAAAGTTTAAAGTTTAATATTCTGTATCACAACTGATTCACCCCCCCTCTCAGTTGTGCTTGTGGACTATTATTCCTAACAAGATGTTTTTGTAGTTTCTCTTCCATAGATTTAGCAACACCTAGGGTTTTAGGGTGCTTAGTATTTCTAAAATGTGATCATAAACATTTTTTGCAAATACTTTTCCATAGATTTACTACAGCTAGGGTTTGTATACACTATTTTATTCATGAACGGGTTGTTGTTGCATTCATAGGACCTTTCTCATGGAGATTTGATTTGTTTCTATTGGGAGTTTTGTTCTATTCTTGTTGTGATCTGGAAATTTGCAAATTCTATATGTATATATGCCACTATTTTTGAAATAATCCTAAAAATGAGAAATTATCATCCATTTGCAGCTATAGTTTGTACTGTTACATGCATACCTACACCTTGAGAAATCAGAAATTCCCTTTCACTTCCATGAGATAAGAAATGCAACTATATTTCAAAATCTTGTAGACATATACCTTATATCAGCATTTGCCATACCCATCATGAACAATATTATGAGGATGTAGTTGCAACATGGTTACAAGATGTGTTCTCATGCACAATTGTTTTCAAAAAATTCCGATTACAAGTATGACTGCATGCAGCCTTACATGAAACTCAAAGTGTAATACCCATATAAAGTTCCATTTACATGCCTACCCACTATAAATTTTGGGAATTTTCATACCTTTTGTATATACCACTACATGTTCCTTTCCGTGTAATCAAAGATGCAATCATGTCTAAAAATTCTCGATTGCATTTTTATCTAAGTCCTTCTTGGTTCCCAAAATCGAGACTTTTGAGAACTACATGAACTGTTACATGTTCAGTTATATGTAGCTAAACATGCAATCACCTCCCAAACCTCCACTCATACCATTCCCAAAGTGGAGAGTTTTACATCAACTACATATTTTGTTACATCCAGTCAAATGCGCAATTGTATCTAGAATTTTCCTACAATACCCAAGTTTAAGCAACTCCAAGTGCAGTCTGAGCTTTTTGACCCAGTTGCACGTTGAACTGCATATGTTACTACACATGCAACTTAAAGTGCAGGTGGGTTCAAAAACCCCGATTTCACTTAAGTCTTTTGTTTTGCCCTTGTAGTAGGAACTCTTTGGTCCAACTACATAACCTATTACACATTGAGCTACACTTGCATTTTCACCTGTAATGCACCTCAAAACCCCTAAAATGCAATCATGGTCCATAAAAGGCAACTTTTTCACTTGAGTCTTGTTTGAAACCTTGTTTGCACACACGATCTATCAGGTTTCAAAAATAAAAGTACGATCTAAATAGAGAATGAGATGGAATTAACGTCAATACTTTCTGATGTTGCGTTGTTTTAGTCTTTTTATCTCAGTTTTACAGGTGTTCATCAAATGTCAAAAGAGCCAATTTCTACTCCTGAGAAAAAGATGAAACACCAGTATCACAAATATCTGGCTGCTATCATTCCTACTTCAGTGGTCTCACATATAGATGAGATCAAAGATACAGAGGTGGGACATGTGGATATGGCCGAATTCATTCAAAGGATGGAGGTAATAAATCCAAAGGAGGAAATGATGAAAATTCTCAAGAGCCATATGCACATGCTCTGAACTTTTCCTGTAGCAATATTAGAACCTGAGTTCGTTCTAGCATGCACGTCACATTTTGATAAAGAGACCCAAACAATCAAGGATGCAAAAGGTAAAATAATCATGAGGCTGGATGCAAAGGCTATTGACAAAATTTTCCATGTTCCTTCTGCTCTGGTGTATGCAGACATTTCTCATCAGAAGGCTTTGGAGTATTACAACAAAAGAAAAGATGATTGCAAGAGAGAAATCAATACGCTTTGGTTTGTCAAATCAAGGCAATCAATTTCATCCTAGTGGCCCGCTACTTTGCTCAGAACCGAGTTCAAAGAAGAGATCAATGATATGATCACTCTTCTAGGCAGAATGCGGGGGTTGAAGAAATCCAATGTTTTTGAGCCTTGGATGTTTTAGTATATTGTCATTATCAAAAAAGGGAAGCAGAAAATATTCTGGGCGGAGTTAATCAGTGACTCTTTGTGTCAACAGTTGTCAAACGTATCCACTACTGTGACATTTTACATGAGTTCTTATATTGTGAATATTGTTGTATCTTTCCGAGCATTACCAGGACTCTCCTATGATGGGGATAAGAGTAAGTTGCCAGTGTGGAAATATTTCACTCAGTTACCCATGGCCACAGGGAGGCATCGCTATCGCAGACTTCAATATGCTTTCTTTGGTAACTTCATGTGTCAGTTTGATAGAACACTTGAAAACGGGAGGGTTTCAGATGCCACATGGAGAAAGGTAAATGAGTATGGATGCATGTTCCTACAATTCCCGAACTTTACTTATATGAGAGTTGGGTGCTTTGATGGTCATCTATATCTGGCTGATTAGATTGTTCTAATGGAGTTGGGAAGACAACTGATGTATGTGCATGCAAGACAGTTTGCATCACATAAGACTGGATTTTCTATTTCCACTCAGCATCCCTTGGTGATTGGTAAGTGTTCACTTACTTCTACATAGAAGGCAAAGGCAATGGAAACTGAACTACAAGAGATTAAGCTCAAAAAGTTTAAAATCCGAGATGATTTTGACTATCGAGGTATGAAGGACAAGATCAAGCGATCTTTCCCTCATGTTCATCGAATTGAAGATGTCTGGATAGATATCTGTACAAAAAAGGATATCAAAAGGATGGAGTATTGCAGACTTACCATAGAATAGATCATTAATTTGAATCTTGTTGACATTCCCGATGGAATGGAGGATGATGGGGATATACTAGATCCAAAGTACGAGAGAGCAAAGGTGGCAGCTCAGAACCTCCTCCCAATTCAGGGATCGTTGAAGGAGAATTTTTCCATAACTAATTTTATCCCTCAACAATTTCAGATCCACATGAGACTACATCATCAGAATCGATCAGATATAAATCTTGTTGGAGAAATATCACTTTTGGTATTCATTCACAAGGGATATATAATACCTTATATACATATATTTTGTAGTCATCAAAGGAAGAAAGTATGAAAGGCAGATATAGATCATTACAAGAATTAGAAGTTACAATTATATCTGAGACTCATATGTATTCCTCTTGTTTAATCAGATACAACAATATATCTTGTTACAAGTAATAACTTATCTATTACATAAATTGCAACATATCGTTAAGTAATGCATAATAATGATCATATTCTAGTTCCCGTTGAAAAGATATAGTGGAAGTGTAAGAAATTGAAGTAATTGTCTTGATATTCATAGATATCTTGGCAAGGGACATCACAGTGGTATCATGACCCTGTCATCCTGTAGGGTTAAAGAAGATATATGAAAATCATTCACAATGCAGAGAGATAAAAGATGAATCAGTCATGAAGCATTTGTGCAATTACATTTGAAGAACATAAACTAGATTTATAAGCAGTTATATAATCAGGCTTATACAGTCTTTAGTACAGATGTGAAGGAGAATTAAAGACAAATTTATAGTAGATCCTAATGGTCACAATGAAGCAATCAACAGTAGCACATAGTTATAGTGAACCATCAAGCAATCTTCTCAAGAAAATTTGATCCTATGCAAAGAGGAAACATAATCCAGCGATCCAATAAATAGATTAAACTTCCAAGGGAAAACACAAAAAGGCAGTAGCATTAAGTCCCCCTATCAAGTATGCGAACCCTTAGGTGGGGCCAAGAGGCTGAATGACTGCATGTTCATTACGTGCTCTTGGGCTTGGAAGGGAGAAATATGAGATAAAGATGGATTCATCCCAAAGGGATATCCATAGAGCCTGGGAAGAGATAAAGTCCCTCCCAAGGATTATAAGGATGGATACATCCTAAAGGGATATCCATAGAGCCCTGGGAAGAGATAAAGTCTCTCCCAAGGATTGTAAAGATGGATACATCCTAAAGGGATGTCCATAGAGGCCTAGGACGACATAAAGTCTCTCCTAAGGAATATAGAGATGGATATGCACTAAAAGGGATATCCATATTGGCCTGGGATGAGATAAAGTCTCTCCTAAGGACTATAGATGGATACGTCCTAAAGGGATATCCATAAAAGCTTGGAAAGAGATAAAGTCTCTACCAGGAATTATAAGGGATGGATATGACCTAAGGGACAACCATAAAGGCTTAGGAAGAGATAAAGTCTCTCCCAAGGATTATGGATGCGTCCTAAAAGGGTATCCATAAGGTCTGGGAAGAGATAAAGTCTCTCCCAAGGATTGTAAACATTATTCAAAACTCATCATGGAACAAGGCAAAACTTAAAAATAGAAATGCTATACAGTATCAAGATAAGTACTACCATTTAAATTATTCTGAGGCTTAATTTGAATATTCATATGAAATATTTTCATGTTTGATTTATAAAAATTGTCGTTCTAACTTCAAGATGGAATTTCCATTTCAGGATCATTAGATTGGAGACACCACTCACACCCAAGGTTCGCATTGCTTGAGGACAAGCAATTTTTGGACAAGCAATTTTTGGGAAGGGCGGACTGTAATATCCCACTTTCTAAAATAGAATTTAATAATAAATAATAAAAATAAACAAATAAATAATAATAATTTATTACTAAATTAATTAATATAATAATGATAGAATATAATTGATATAGTACAATATAATATGAATATGGTAATATTATAATACAAAATAATCTATTATAAATAAATAATAATAAAATATATAATACAATATAATGCATCGAATTATAGTTTGAACGATATATATAGATATATTGTCTTATAATACTAAGGGGATATTACATATTCATTGCTTTACATAATTAATTCCTTAATTAATTATATTAATCAATAATTAATTCTTATTTATATTTGATATTAATCAATATTCAATATCAATCAATATTTAATATTAATCAATATTAATCTTAATCAATAGTACTAATCAATATCAATGCCAAATAATATTAACTAATCAAATGTATTAATAAATAATTCTATTGAAACCCCTATGTTAACGAATATGTAATCGAAATTCTTCAAGGCATTATGAACGGCAACCTTAGAAATCCAAACTTGGGCGATATATTGTCGACGGACATTTCATCTTGATTATCAATAAGAAAGTAACCAGAAAAATGTCAATCTGGATTAGCCATCTAGTTGGAAAGAATAAATTAACATCCACAGTAAGCATATGTCCGGCAATCTATGTATGCGATGATTATCGGGTCTAAGTTTATATCAATCAATGGATTCAATGATAACATAATTGTCATCGAGTTGAAGATCAATATTAAAAAGATGCAACTAATAAGTCGTATTTATGAGAAGACCTCATTTGTATATGAAAATATAATCATGGGGAGGTGTGAACTACTTGTGAAAGAAGAGATATCTCTACAATCGAATCCAGTCCCACCGCACAAGAAATAAGTTGGGAATCGGTCTGATTCTTGGAGGGGCATCGATCAGGAATGTAACAAATAAAAGTTAGGATTTATATTAATTTACAAAAAAACTGGATAGTGGGAGTACTTCAAATATTCTAATGTAGCTTGGGAAGGAAGGAGTCAGCAGTCAGCAAATAAAGACGGTGGACTGAAGGGAATACAATAAGTTCTTCTCAAGCAACTGAAGATCAATAGGGATCAAAAGAATCACCAATGAACAAATTTGGAAATAGATCACCGTAGCAATCTACACAGAATAGAAATCAATAAAGAGCGATAGTATTTAGGGACACAAAATATTTATCCCTCAACAATTTCAAATCCACATGAGACTACACCATCAGAATCAATCAGATATAAATCTTGTTGGAAAAAAATCACTTTTGGTATTCATTCACAAGGGATATATAATACCTTATATACATATATTTTGTAGTCATCGAAGGAAGAAAGTATGAAAGGCAGATACAGATCATTACAAGAATTAGAAGTTACTATTATATCTGAGACTCGTGTATTCCTCTTGTTTAATCAGATACAACAATATATCTTGTTACAAGTAATACCTTATCTATTACATAAATTGCAACATATCGTTAAGTAATGCGTAATATTGATCATATTCTAGTTCCCATTGAAAAGATATAGTGGAAGTGTAAGAAATTGAAGTAATTGTCTTGAAATTCATAGATATCTTGGCAAGGGAAATCACATTCGAATGGGATATGAATTACAATATATAATCTGAATTAAGATGGTTTTACATTGTTATTATATTATTTAAAAAAAAAAAAAAATTATATATTGTTGAAAAGTTGAAAAAAAAAAATCAAATTCCAAGATTTAGAGTTTCTTGCGGTCAATTTGAGGATAGAGCCAGTTAGGTTTTTTACATTGTCGTACGGCTCATACTATAACCGTACAACGCCAAGGGGGTGGGAGGCAAGTCATCTGATCGTTGTGGGGCCCAGCACACACCGTACGTGGAAGAACAGTTACCGCACGACTATGCAAAAACCCACCATACGCCAAGCCCAAAACATATCCACCGTACGGACATAAGTCTGTCGTATGGTCACAAGATTGTCGTATAGACATAAGTGGTTCCACCATACAAAGGCCAGTTCCTACATAACATACCTGACCGGCTAAAACAAGTCAAGCCATCGACTACGGGGGGGCGGTTGTGTACATTGCCTGAAGGCCCTACGGTGAGACATCACATAGGAGGACTGTCGTGGGACACTACAGTGGTATCAGAGCCAGTGATTCTGCTAGCTTGTTGGGTCGTGGATGCATAACGAGCTCAAATTATACACCAAAAGGAGATACCATTCTGCCGACAGAATGGGGGAACCATAGGATCCTGTCACGGAAGTCATGTCACTGTTAAGGGAGCTAACCAGAAGCCAGGCGCAGCTCAACGAAACCATGATCATAGGGAAAGAACGACAACGAGTCATGGAGGAGACGTTGCAAAGGTTGGCAGAAAGGAAGACAAACGGAGAACAAAATGGGCACGGTGATAATTCTGTCACAGGGAGAGCAAACCCTCATTCACGCTCTCAACCATCAATGTCAACATTTCCCCCGAGAACCGAAGCACCTCGAAGAGAGTGAGAGCCCACTTTCCAAGAAATGCAGGAGCAACTAATGCAAGACTGGAGGAACGTGAATCTCGAAGGAGACATATCCTTCAAAGATTATGTTGATCTACGAATGAGATATTCAAGCGGTAGCGGTCATGGCTATTATAATGATGATGTCAAACGAAAGCTAGGGAAGGTGAACCTGTCATACTTTGATGGATCGGGATCAACATCCACGCGAGAATGGGTACAGAAGGAAGACACATTTCCAGCTTAACCTGATGCCGAAGGATGAGGCAAGCAAATTTGCAGCGCTTCAACTGGAAGGGATCGCTCATGAATGGAGGCATCATGGAATGGTTACCCTCGGCCACGATCAAATAACCTCCTATGCTGAATTCATAGAGAGACCGATAAGCCGATTCGACAGGAAAGATCCAGACCTCAATTTTAAGGAGTTGGTGCAGCTGAAGCAATCTAGATCAGTCGTCAGTAATATTACAGAATTCCAGAGATTGTTCGTGCTTGTAACAGATATCTCGGAAAGGCGATTAATTGTATTGTTCATGGATGGGCTGATGGAACCTTTGAAGGGTTGGGTGAAGGGACTTAACCCCATCACGCTCACCGAAGCAACTAAGAAGGCACGTGACATGGCAACATCATCTTCTTCTTCCTCCAAGAATTATTCGCACCACAAGCCACCCCTCGCTCCGAAGGAGAAAGACAACAAGCCCCCTCCGAAGAAACCATCATTGGATGAAGCCACAAAACAAGAGCTCAAGAGAAGGAAGCTTTGTTTTAACTGTAAGGAGTCGTGGGAACCAGGGCAATCATGCTTGGGCAAAGGAAAAATCCATTAAATTGAGGTGATGTCCGACGGCGAGAAGCATTAGGAGCTTGAAGGCAAAGGACATGGTCAGCAAGCTTCCAAGGAGGTTAACATAAACCGCGCAGAGAGGGTTGCCACGCTGATACGGCGAGAAGACACCATCACCGCACTTGATGGTACTCCAAGGTGCACTGTATTCCAAGTACGGGGTACACTCCAGGGGCAGTGGGTCGTGGTCATGCTCGATAGTGGGGCCACACTCAACTTCATCAACTCGTCACTCGTGAACCGAAGGGGTTTGCGTACAAAGGCACACCAAGGGTTCGAAGTCAAGGTGGTAGGCGGAAACCTCTTGTCATGTACCCATCTGGTTTCACAACTAAGCATTACCATGGGGAACCACACAGGAACAGATGAATTCTTTGTAGTAGATCTGGATGACATGGAGGTTATATTGGGCATACAGTGGATGGAGACTCTTGATGAGTACACTCTGAGCTTCAAGAGGATGGAGTTCTGTCATGTCCCCTTCTTAGTGACATTGACTTTTTCCGAGGATTAGCCTATTACGGGCTCTCGTAGCCTAATGTTGTTGCGGAGGGAGCCATTTTTGGCGACTATCTAGAGATTAGATGGCTTTATATGTGGTTGGGGGAATGGCTCTTTATTATGTTTTATTGTTATATTACTTTATTGGGGCCATTTGTTATAATTTGTTGTTGAGTTGCACTTTTTTTTTTAAAATTAATATTTCATAAAGTGCAAATATTTTAATAGAACATTTGGGATGATTCTAGAAGTTTTAAGTGACTTCTAGTGGAAGCCAATGGAAAAGAATAAATAGACCTCATGGTCTCTCATTTTGGACATCCAAGTTATTATTGCTATTGCTATTCTCTTTATGAGCATTTGTGGAGCCATTGGGTCTGCAGATTTTCAGCTTGTCATTGGGAACGGAATCTCCCAATTGATTGCATAACTGAGGGAGTGAAATATCTCTTGAAGGGTTGCATTTGTGGAGGTGATATTTNNNTCACTTCACTAGGGCATCATTGGGGCATAAGCCTATTCTGAGGACATCTACATTTCAGCGAGGGTTCGTACTGAGGAGCTTCATTACAGGGCATCAATCTTGAAGGAGAAGAGGTATTTGGATGCTGATCATGATCATCTGCAAGTCTGACATAAGAATCAGAGTTTTCAGGACAGACCTAGGAAGCACATTTTTGTTCGTATCTTCCTCATACCTGGCCGGATTTGCTTGGGACCAAGTGCATTGGATTTCTAG
>MU228327.1:785543-798118 GCA_018584345.1 Thuja plicata
GCTGGAAATGTACTTCTTTGTCATAATTTGATGATATATATATATGGCACAATGATCATGGTATCTTTCTACATTATTTTTAAGTGAATAGAAGTGGTTGGATGTATGTTTGTTATTCTGAAATTTCGTAGCAGCAGCGTATATACATTGCATGACAAGTGTTTGACAAAATTCCAAGTAAAAAGTTAAGTGGTTTTAAGGACCTATCGAGTAGGGGTCTTTACAAGTTCTCCGTCGAAGTGGACGGCAAAAAGGTAGTGCTGAGGGGAATGTCGAATGGCGGGCCGAAGGAAATCTCGACACGATGGATGGAGGCAATCTTCAAACATGATGATGTTGTTTGGGCGGCGCACTGCTTGGTCTCCACCAAGCCTATACAAGGGCAGAAAACTTACTACCAGGATGATGAGCTTCAGACGGTGTTGGACAAGCATAGCAGGGTCTTCTCTAACATCCCACCGGGCATACCTCTGCACCGTGACTTTGAGCACACCATTGAGTTGGAAGAAGCCAAGCATGTCATCACCACACCCTACCACCATCCTAAGAAGTTCACAGATGAGATAGACAAGACGATCCAGGAACTCCTCGACAAAGGATAGATCAGGCCGAGTTCTAGCCCCTTCGCATCATTAGTAGTACTAGTAAACAAAAAGAATGGATCCCTCCGGATGTGCGTGGACTACCGTGCGTTGAACAAAAAGACTATCAAAAAAAGGTACCTCGTCCCCAGGATCGACGAGTTGTTGGACAAATAACATGGCGCGGTCTATTTTTCCAAAATAGATCTCCGCTTCGGCTACCATCAAATCCGCATGAGGGAGCAAAAAGTGGAAAAGACAACTTTACGTTGTCATTACGAACACTGAGTTCTTGGTCATATCATTTGGGTTGACCAATGCTCAGGCCACCTTCCACTCCTGCATGAACCACATCTTCAACAAAGAGTTGCGTTAGTTTCCGTTGGTGTTCTTTGATGACATACTCATCTACAACAAGACGTGAGAGGAACATCAGAGGCATTTGGACAAAGTTATAGGAATCACGGAGTCACAGTCATTGTTCGCCAAGAGGACCAAATGTGAATTTGGAATGACAGAGATATTGTATTTGGGACACATCATCGGTGCTCGAGGGGTTCAAATACACCAGGAGAAGATTCAAGCCATGTTGGATTGGCCGCCTCCCAAGACTCTCTCGGATTTGCATGGAATCTTTGGGTTGTGCAGTTATTATAGAAGGTTTGTTAAGGGATTCTCACAGCTCAATGCACCACTGACAAATCTAACAAAGAAGGGATCCTTCCATTGGAATGAGCAGGTGCAGCACACCTTCAAAAAGCTAAAGGAAGTTATGAGTTCCTGTCCGGTTTTGGCAATAGCAGACTTCACTCAGCCCTTCATTCTAGAGTGCGACGCATCGGGAGAAGGCATTGGGGCGGTGTTAATGCAGGACCGTCATGCCATTGCGTTTGAGAGTAGGAAGCTCTCAGGAGAAGAGTAGTTGTACTCTATCTACAAGAGATGCGCGCCATCATGCATGCACTGACTAAGTTTTGGCAGTGCCTCGTTGGAGCAAAGTTTGTCGTGCGGACAGACCACAACAGTCTGAGGTATTTCTTGGAGCAGAGGGATTTGAACGAACGACAACAGAAGTGAGTGAGTGTAAAGAGCCTACCTGGCTCTTCCCTTATAATTTAATTAAATAAATCCTCATATCATTGGGAAAGAAATTGTTTTGAGATTTCCTTTGCATATATATATATATATATATATATATATATATATATATATTGTTCGTGTTTTCTCAATATACATAAATAAAGATTGCAATTGCAAAATTAAACTAAATGCACTAAGTTGGATAACCCTTCACGCCATACCCTTCATGAATCTTATTTCATAGACATTGAGACGTACATAGATAAAATGACCAAAATTCACTATAAATCATTAAGTTGCGTGAGTTTTTGTCTCTACCTTGGCCACACTATATACTGAATTGATGGCGGCTGATGCAGTCCCCTCTTTGTCGTGACTTCTCCATGCAAAGAAATGATCATTGTTGAAAGTATTGACGCCAAGTAAACTCTTTAGCAATTAACAATGAATCAAACCAAAATTCCAATCTTAACTTCTCCAAAACACTGGAATAATCAGAACAGACAACACAACTCATTGGCATAAACCAACTCATAGTGCAATGCGGAATCGAATTTACAATTCGATGGCATACATCAAACCCTTCCTCCAAGCTGAAAACAATTTCCCAAATTCTCAACGCTGAATACAATCGTAACACAATTCATTGGAATCAAACTCCAATTCAAAGCGGCACAAATCTGAAATGAATTTACAATTCATTCACCGAATCCTCAAACCCTTGTCTCCATTCGAGCTCCAAACAATTTTCAGAAGTTTTAAAATTTTCAAAAGATACCTCCATGAAAGAATTCGATGTCTTTTATAAATCCATTGAACTTCTTCAAGAAGCCACGCTGACCCAGCTTCAAGGAGACTCATCACATAACTTAAAAGTGAACGCCATATTCTTCAAAGTTTTAATATTCAAATTCAATATTCAAATATAACTTCATTCACTTTAAGTCTAAACCCAAGCCAAAAACATATCATTAACATTTAATGCTTTTACTTCATAAAAGGCCCCAAGGAATAATTAATTAAGACATGCTTAATTAATTAAATAAATCATTAATTTCAATAAATGACTTATTAAAATTACTCCAAGTGATTCAATCCATGGTGAGCAAAATCGGGGACATTACAGTCTGCCCTCCCTGAAATTGCTTGTTCCTAAGCAATTCTGCACAAGTAGCTCACTAAATTCCAACCACAAAGGGAGTCACACCTCCACCAAGATCCCATGGATAAAAACGTGTAATGTCCCTGTCATCACCAAATGGTTCCTGAAGAGACAACACTATCTATACAATCATCAAAGTCAGTTAAACCGAACTCAAGGCCTGAACTGGCGATGTTGAAGCCACATGGACACAATTCAATAAGCCGACTAGTCTTGCCACCTTTCTCATCACAAGATAAGCAGTAAAACCAATCACTAAATGCATGCACTGAAGAATTCTACACCTGATAGATATCCTAAACACGAGGATCAAATGTGAAGTTGTATACAGTCCAGACTATTTACACCTTAGAAAACCCCGTCTGAAATCCTGTAAAAACTGACTGACAACCTGGCGTACTGGGGAAATCCCAGACATCATCCACACTCATGACCAGAGGCGGACCAGCATCAAACTCAAATAACGGATTATCATAAGACATAGTAACATCAATATCAAAGAAGGGATTGTTCACAAAGTGAACTACACCTATATGTTGATCTGAACTCTGTGACGGTGAACTGCGGGAGACATGACATGTGACCTGCTCCACCTGAATTGTGTCATGCCTCTGAATGTCTCTGCTATCCTCCACACACAGACACAGTGCGCAAACTCCCCTCTGTAATACCTGACAACACATAACTATTGCCTCGGTACTCAAATTTCATCTCCATCAAGTGCAGGCTAAGATAAAACGCCTCGATATCCTGTAACCACTACATGCCCAACACAGCATCCATCTCCCCCAAGTTAATCACATAAAAATCTGACTGCATCTCATAGTCACCAAGAGATAATGAGAGATGACGTATACGTTTAGCATAGGTAAGGGTGTAGCCATCTACCACCCTAACTCGGAACCCGGCAAACTCCTCCACTAGAAGACCACATCGCCTAACCAAACCCTCATGTATAAAATTATGTGTGGCACAGTGTCTAACATAGAAATACAATGATGTCCATCCACCAATCCTCATCCTGAAAGTAGAGGGAAGTAGTACAACGGTAGACAACACCATGGGCGATAGCCTGGCATCAGGACCAAACTCTATAGTGACTCTCTGGCCCTCATCAATATCTAAATCAGTAGGCTGATGAAAAGTCTCAGCTTCAACCTCATCATAATACACCCACATAGAACGGTTTGCCTTACTCTTAGGCCTCAAAGGACAAGTGTGCTCCCTGTCAAATGGCTCTTTGCACCAATAGCAAAGCTGTCTCCTCCTCAAATCCTCACGAGTTGCCTCGTCATGTCTCCCAACAAATTTCTTTTTTTCATCGGCCACTGGTGTGGGAACCTCATTTGCTAGTAAAGTAGTGGTTTTAGGCCGTGCTTGCCCTTTAGAAGCTGCATGCTCCATGTTCCTAGCTTTCTTGATGGCCCCTTGTAGGAACTCAAGATTAAATGCCCTAAGCCACCCCGTTAAGGGCTCCTGTAATCCCTCTGTAAATAACTTAACCAATCGTTTCTCTGTCATATTAGGAACCATGACAGAGAGTCTCAGGAACTCAGCAATAAAGGATTCCAAACTATTGGTCTGTCTGAGCTGAGCAAGATCCCGGAAATAAGATTCTAGATCCTTCTGATCAAAACGTTCTACCAATCCATCTACAAACTCCTGGTAGGATACAATCTGATCATGATGTAAGGAGACCAACCCATGGTACCACCAATCATGGGCTATACCATCTAAATGCAGAACAGCAAACCTGATGACATCCTCTTCAGACATAGGATGTAAAGTCAAGTAAGTGTCAAGCTTGTGAATCCAAGCTCTGGCTGTCATTTTTCCACTCCCATCAAAGTGTGTCAGAGTCAGTTTGTTGGTTGCCTTTTTTAGTTCATGGTTCACATGCATCTGTCTCCCGTCTGTTCTCCCTTTTGAATGCTCTCTTTTCTGGGTCATGAACCTATCAAAATTCAAATGTTGCTTTACCTCATGTGGTAAAGCGTCCCACTCAGTGTGCAGAGCTAATATGTCATTAGTAAATGAAACCTCCTCCTCAATGGTAATAGCATCAACCTCAAGTCTCAGGAAAGTAGGACGTAAAGGCCTGTCCTGACTACCTGTAGGCCTGTCCTGACTACCTGTCAAATCAATTCTAGACCCGTGAGAACTAGCTGAGATACTCCTGGTATCTCTATCATGGCCCTAATCTCGTGGCAATGATATGCACTGAAGAGTATCAGATAAACTCTGTAAGACAGTTGTCATCTGTTGTTGGCCAGCTGCCAACTCCTGCTGGCTGTGTGCAATATTCCTGGACACTGTCCTAGCTTCTCTTTCCTCATCAATACCTGTATTGTCTAGAATACTTTCGTCCATATTTCCCTGTTCCTGGTCACCAAGTGGAGGAGAATTTCTACCACTGCGAGTGTAACGGATGCCTGGAATATATCTATCCTTCTGCATTAAAATTTTAGAAAACCCACTTCCCTGCAGGCTGGCAAGAAAATTGCTCTGGTACCACTATAAAGAGCCTGCCTGGCTCTTCCCTTATTTAAATAAATCCTCTTATCTCTGGGACAGACAGAAATTGTTTTGAGATTTCCTTTGCAAATATATATATATATATATATTGTTTGTGTTTTCTCAATATACATAAATAAAGATTGCAATTGCAGAATTAAACTATATGCACTAAGCTGGATAACCCTTCACGCCATACCCTTCATGAATCTTATTTCATAGACATTGAGATGTACATAGATAAAATGACTAGAATTCACTATAAATCATTAAGTGGCGTGAGTTTTTGTCTATACCTTGGCCACGCTATATACTGAATTGATGGCGGCTGATGCAGTTCCCTCTTTGCCGTGACTTCTCCATGCAAAGAAATGATCATTGCTGATAGTATTGACACCAAGTAAACTCTTCAGCAATTAACAATGAATCGAACCAGAATTCCAATCTTAACTTCTCCAAAACGCTGGAATAATCAGAACATAGACAACACAAATCATTGGCATAAACTAACTCATAGTGCAATGCGGAATCGAATTTACAATTCGATGGCATACATCAAACCCTTCCTCCAAGCTGAAAACGATTTCCCAAATTCTCAACGCTGAATACAATCTTAACACAGTTCATTGGAATCAAACTCCAATTCAAAGTGGCACAAATTTGAAATGAATTTACAATTCATTCACCAAATCCTCAAACCCTTGTCTCCATTTGAGCTCCAAACAATTTTCAGAAGTTTTAAAATGTTCAAAAGCATGAATGAATTCGATCTCTTTTATAAATCCATTGAACTTCGTCAAGAAGCTACGCTCACCCAGCTTCAAGGAGACTCATCACATAACTTAAAAGTGAACGCCATATTCTCCAAAGTTTTAATATTTAAATTCAATATTCAAATATAACTTCATTCACTTTAAGTCTAAACCCAAGTCAAAAACATATCATTAACATATTTATCTTTTGACTTAATAAAAGGCCCCAAGGAATAATTAATTAAGACATGCTTAATTAATTAAATAAATCACTAATTTCAATAAATGACTTATTAAAATTACTCCAAGTGATTCAATACATGGTGAGCAAAATCGGGGACATTACAGTGAGCAAAAACCAAGCATTTGACTTTGATATTGAGTATGTGAAGGGTAAAAATAATGTGGTGGCTAATGCCCTATCAAGAAGGCCTATCGTATGTTCTCTATCCCAGATTTCAGCGGATTGGAAGGCACATCTGTTGGTTGAATACTCCAAGAATACATTCGAGTGCCAGCTGATGGATGGTCAAGTGCAGGATGACATATACAAGGTGGTTGACAACATTTACTACAAGGTCAGAATCTATCTGGTACCCGAATCCAAGATTAACAAAAGAATTCTAAAAGAGATGCACGACTCACCCTTGGCTGGACACCCAGGGTACCTAAAGACCTAAAGACAAATCCGTGAAAGGTTTTCTAAGAAGGGCCTTAAGAATGATGTTCTGTAGTACGTGCGAGAATGCTCCACTTGCCAACGGAACAAAGTCGAGTACACCTTAGCTGAGGGACTAATTCAGCCATTGCCAATCCCCGACTAGAAGTGGGATAGCATCCCGATGGATTTCATTACCGGGCTTCCCAAAGTGCAAGGAAAGGATTGCATCTTCGTCGTGGTAGATCATTTGACTAAGTATGCCCATTTCTTTGCCATCTCAACCGGATGTCAAGCAGTTCAAGTGGCCAAGTTGTTCTTCCGTGAGGTATTCTGCTTGCATGGACTGCCACGAAAATAGTGAGTGGCAAGGATAGTCGTTTTCTCGGCACCTTTTTGATGGAGTTGTTTTGGTTGGCAGGAACAGAGTTGTCGCCAAGCACAAGCTACCACCCGCAGACGGATGGACAGATAGAGATTGTGAACAAATGGCTAGAGGGTTATCTCAGGAACTATGTTTCAACACAGCAGAAAGCACGGGTCCATTGGTTGCATTTAGGAGAACATTGTTACAACACCACCTACCACATTTCGATAGGTATGGCACCCTTCAAAGCACTATATGGTTATGAACCTTAGTCTTTCGTGGATCTGGTGTTGGGTGACAGCCGCGCACCGAGGGCCAAAGACTGGCTACAGGAGAGTTTGGGTATCCTAAGATCTCTCAAGGATAACCTGCAAAGGGCTCAAAACCAACAGAAGATGTATGTCGAACGACACTGGATTGAGCGGATTTTTGAGGTAGGCGATCTGGTATACCTCCGGCTTCAACTGTACATACAATCCTCCCTAAAGGCATGTGGTAAAGAGAAGTTGAAGTAGCGTTTCTATGGACCCTACAGAGTGGTTCGGAGGGTGGGCGAAGTTGCCTACGAGTTGGAACTTCAAGTGGGGAATCGGATTCACAACGTTTTTCATGTGTTGTGCCTTAAGAAGGCCATCGAGCAACAGATCACAGTGTCGAAGGAACTGCCACCCTTGACAAAGAGGGGAAACTAATTCTGGAACCAGCTGAGATCATCGACATCCGAGAGAAGAAGTTGACGTCGCACACAATCAAGGAATTCCTTGTGCGATGGAAGAATCTATCAATCAAGGATGCCACCTGGGAAGGCGAGCAGATTTTGGAGCATGTAAGTCTGCAATTGCTTGAGGGCAAGCAATTCTCGGGCCGAGACGACTGTGATATCCCCGATGTTATTAAATAATTTAATTTAATAATTTTGTATGTATGGCCTTGAAATTAAAGTTTTATCTCTCCAGCCCATTTTTATTTTATTGCCCGTAGTGTGTTGGCCATGTCGGCACTTTTTTGTAATCCTTCAAAAAGTTTCCCAGAAGCCATATATAAGGTCGATTAGTTGGTTGTTGTAGGTATGAGAATTTGATATCCTTTGTATGTGCAAACTTCTAGTTGGGGTTCAGTGTTCTGCCATTTTGGGGGTTAAAGATCCTCCCTACTTGGCATCTGTAGTTTTGGTGGGAATAACTCCTCACCCTATTATGTTCTGCTCTCAGTCCGGAATTATTGTAATCTAAAGTGCTATCATTATTAATATAATTTCCTCTTGCATGTGCGAGTTCCAAATTTGTGTTATGTTGCCTCAAGTTATTGTTCTATGTACTTGCATGAAAGGGCGACTAATTTCAAACCGATCATTTGACACCAAGTTTGCCATACGAAGTAGCTCATACACTTGTTGTCCTCAATTTTGCACTCACAAAATTGAACAACCCTACGCAATTTTCTATAGATTGGTAGGTGTTTCCTCTAAAGTTTTTGCACTTAACAAGATGTTTGTCTGAGATAATCAGTCATCCCTTGGTATGTCTTGGACTTTTCATCCTAGGAGCATTGTTTTCTGAAGGTTCTTGTCAAGTTTATCACCTCATTGTTTGTTGGAAATGAGTTTTTCATCTCTGCTAACAAACACTGACTCTTTGTAACCTTCAGGGCTTTTCTTTGTTTTTCTTAGTTTTGCGTTTAGTTTTTAATCTTGATTTCGCCTTAGGATTGTAGCTTTTTGAATTCTTCTCGTTTTGAGCTATCCTAGGCGTCAATCGGAATTGTTTAGCTCAGGTTATTAAGGTTTTTAGCATCCTGCAGGTGGGTTTTTCTGACATATTGCACGTCTTGTTTAAAAATCCTTAAAAGTGGTCTTTTTATTACTAATTGCACGAAGTAAAGATCTTATTTATATGTAAAGTGGATTTAAAATCCCACTTTAAAATTTCACAGCAATCTGAGAAGTTTTACCTATAATTTTTAATGGACTTCTTGTGCCTGTCTGCATATCATATCATTTTAAATATAAGGTTGCATATAAAGATTATGATAAATGATGCAATTAGGTGGGATTTTTATTTAGAGTTGCATATCTTTACAAATGCAAGCTACATTTAAGAAGTTTCATTATTAATACAATATTAAGACATTAGGTGGGCTTTTTAGAAGCAATTACACATGCATATTGTTTTAAAAGTGCTTTTAGTCATTTAAAAACTCTTTATGACTTAACTCATGGTGGCGATTTTTCATAGGATTGCATGTGTTTTGAATGTGTAAATTCGCATTAAAAATCCTTCGCCTCTTAAAAAACATATGCAAAGTCCCTTTTAAGTTATAGGGTGGCAATTTTTGAAGAATATGCAAACATATGTTATATGCCCTCTAAAGCCCGTCATTCCTTCTTAAAAGTCCATGGTTTCATTAAAGAGTCTCTAGCAGCGATTTTGGGTGGACTTGCATTTTTTTAAAGCCTCAAAACATATGCGATTTCTTTATGAATGCTTGTCATCACTCACTTCATATGCTGGGCGGCATTTTTTGGAACTTTTGCATTTGTTTCGAAAGCCTCTTATATGTCATTGTTTAATGTGCAAACATACTTTGAAAACCCGTTTCTAAGAAGTCTTATGGTGGCGATTTTACCGATTGGCATCCATAAAAAAAAACATATGTAAACTTCGCTTTTGAAACTCGTTTTGCAATCAAGTTGCTCGACGGTGATTATATGCAATCCAATTTATAAAACCCGTCGTCAAGAAAATCCATATGCAAAAACGTTTTTGTTTTGAGGAATGGCTTCAAATTTACAGCCTGTGAATCCACTCTAGGGTATTGTTTTGGTAAGTTGCAGCATTTCGTTCTTTCTAAAAACCTTTTCATTTATACGAAATGCGTTCTCTATAATGGCACCGTTTTTCTTTCATATTGCATATGGATTTCAAGCTACAGCTAGGGCATGTTTTTGTTTGAATTTTTCAAGTTTGTTGCTATTTTAAAGCAATTCGAAAATCAATGGTAGACATTTGTCACTCATCTTCTAGTGACTCATGCAAATGCATTGATTTAGCAAGAAGGTTTTATCCAACTCTTTGGCTATAAAACTTCTCAACTTGGGATTATTTCTAAATTCGAAAATCGTTGGATTGTTTTCAGAATTGCTCTAAGATTGGAGATTTATCATTCTTTGCATTTCTCAATGAAAGGTATGGAGATTCTTGCATTTCTTATTGTTTTCTTGTACATGTGAATATTTTCATTTCCCTTTAGATTTGCATGTCTTTTTATTTTAGTTTTTATTTTCTTCTTTCTCTCACATTCTTCTATGTTGCATATACAAAGATGTCATTTATCTTGCATATGTAGTTAGGATTAAAAAACCCGTTCTTGATGGTGAAATTTTACAAAATACTAAGTCTTTCCCAATATGCATTATGGATGTAAAAACCCACCTCCTCCATAATTGCTTATACTTACATATCAGAGAAGAGTAACTTGTAAAGAGGCATAAAAACCTCATTTATAAGTAAAAAAGATAGTCAAGTTGTCCAATATGCAAAACAGTCAAAAAAGCCCACTTTTGGTGTCCTTCCATGGCTTTTTTATAAAATGCAAGTTCTTCCCAAAAGTCCCACTTTGCATATTAAACATTTGCCAATGTGTATATGCATCCGTATATTCATTTTGCCAAATTCCAAGCTTGCTGTTCATAATGTGTGATATGGATTAGAATACCCACATTTTGTGTTTCTTTCACATAGAGGCTTAATTCTTCCCAGAGTTTGCTGCTCGCATTTTCTAATTAATATACGTAGGTTGCATGAAGTATTGCCTAATGGATTCCGCCATCTCTTGTGATGATGTACTCATGCTTTGGGATTTTTATGTCACAGTTGCAGTTGCATATGATCTTGTCATGTAGGAAGGAATCAAATCTCCAAAAGGAAAAAGGAAAAAGAAAATGAAGTATCAATATGATAGATACCAGAACTTGATCTCCCCATCTCAAGTCACTTCATATGTTAGATGGAAAATTAGCCATCAAAGGACGAAAGCTTATGATTAAAGCTTCCATACCAATTGCAGCAACGTCCAAAGAAAAAGAGTCGCAGATGATTCGACTTTCTGATAGTGAAGATGAATTGCAGGATCCAATTACCCTTGGGATGTCTCAATCTCATAAGGCAGAAGAGATACAGGCGGCACATGAATTTGCACTTGAGTCGGAAGAAGCTCCTATGTCACCACTTGACACGAATGTCGATTCTTTTACTATGCATGTTCCACTAACCAAACCTTCTGCAATAATACCCGCCATGCCAATTTCTTCTACTGCCCTAGCACTTGATATACAGGATGATTTAGAGCATGTCTTTGATGCATATCCTATAAATCCACCCAAGACGGATGCACTCATAACAGAGACCAATGTAACATCTGCACAATTCGAGTTATTCATGGCTGAGGTTGCACAAGGGAGCTCAGTTTCAGCAGAAATACAGACTGAAGCACCTGTCACAATTGCGACTACTTCATAGGCAGAGCCAATCATTACCATGGTTACAAATGGAGGTTCTCCTTCTTTCATCCTGTCTCCATGGTTGGGTATTGTTACTCAAAAAAGGAAGAAATTGGAGGTTCCTCCTAAAGAGTTCGACTTTACACAGTGGAGTAGAACTAAGGCCTTAAAGAATTAAAAAGCAAAGGTAATATCCAAAGTCATGGTTGATGCTCAAAAGATTAAGTATGCTGAAGTAGTTGAGCCCCTTTTGGATAAACCAGTTGAAGAACTCCAAACCACAGATTACAAGATTGTCAGGGTTGAACTTGGTAAACAAACACTTTTAGGATGTCAACTGGTTGCTCAAGATGCAATAGAGCTGAAATATCCCAAGTGGATATTTAATCTGTTGCTGCTATAAATTTTATTTATGTAATTATGTTCTCCTGTAAGTGTTTTGATTATCTTGCAGAACTAGACGGAAGTTGCAGAAGTAATGATTTTATTTGATATTTTGAGAATAACTTGGTACAACGTAAAGATAGTAACAGCAGCAAATAGATAGTAATAACAATTACTTGATACAAAGCATGTGAAATTCTAGAAATGCTTCTAACTGTACCAATAAGTTTGATATCAAAATTAATGAAGTTTGGTACCTCAAATACAATCAGCGTTTGAATATAGAAGCTGCTAGCAGCTGCAATCTTCAATAATTCTGTCCACAAAATCCAACGCCCAGCTGGTATAGATGGCTGAACGAATCTACTCACAATGGCCAACGCCAAAATGATGCAATCTTTTGAATGCAACAAAGATGATCTTCAATTTCTCACGCCAATGATATGATCTGTTGTAGCAACTCTACCAATGTCAAATCCTTGTACAAGAACCAGCAAATCCGATCCAGTTGAGGGCTACGTCCCAACTCGATCAACTCTCAGCCTAGGGTTTGACGTCCTAGTGAGGGAATGCTCAATC
>MU228327.1:803715-854516 GCA_018584345.1 Thuja plicata
GGGTCAACTGGCAGTCCCATCCCTAAAATCTAGGGATGCTCCTAGAAACTAGGGAACACACCCTGTCATCCTGAAACTGAAACCATGGAATGGTCCAGTGGGACCTCACATTTGGAAATTGCCACATCCTCCTAAAAAGTAGGGATATCCCCTAAAATCTAGGAACTGCTCCAAACTGCTTGTAAAGCCAAAATCTGGTCACTGTATGCACTGAATGAGTCCTTATCCATCTCCGCTAGCCTACGAGACTCCAATGATAGGCCAAATCCTTCGTCTCTGATGTCCACTCTAGAAAGGGGACATGACATAGAGCAGCTCACCAAAAGGACGGATAAGCTTTGGGAAAAGAAGAATCAGCTCAAAGAAAAAAATACTCGTCTTCATGAGGCTCTTGAATAGAAGAAGAATTCTTCACAGCAGGTTAATTCATTTCCAAAAAAGACAAACGAGCACATAGCACGACTTGAAAGAAGGGTGAAAGTTATAGATGATTGGGGCAGCCAATTAGAATCACAAGGTGTCTTGGTTATTAGAGATGAATTCCGAGTGCTTAGAAATGCTAAGAAGACAGTCACCCAATTGCGTGAGCTGGTTATATCTCTTAATCAGCAATTGAAAACCCTGGGTGAAGATTTGAGTGTGTGGAAGAAGATGGCAAAAGCTGATTTTGATGACTTGTGTGCATATGAAGTTATCTCCTCAAAAGAGATGTACTTTAATTATTTAGATCTAATTGTTAAATTTTGGATCAGATTTATATGGCTTTTAATTTTTCTTATATAACCTCAATATATGTGATATATATAATCACAAGATATATATATTATTACTGATATAATAATAGATATATATAAATATGTTAATATTGATTAACTGCAGATGAATAAATAAGACTCGCATTGTTTTTTGTATATGCTTGTCTTTGATCAATCAACATTTGAATATAAATATAGAAGACATGATAGTATAGAGGCATGTCTCCTTAAGGAGACATGACTCTATATTATCATGTCTCTTCATAACCTTATTAGTTAACCGATAATATTGATCGGCATTTAGCAGCTCAAACAATACATAATGATGGGGCACCCGATAGCACAAGGCAAGGAGACATGACTCTATATTATCATGTCTCTTCATAACCTTATTAGTTAACCGATAATATTGATTGGCATTTAGCAGCTCAAACAATACATAATGAAGGGGCACCCGATAGCAAAAGGCACCCGATCAACATACTGCTCGATCATAGATCGCAGCACTTTATTATTATGTATCAGCCAATACTTAATTGGTATGTATTAACAAACCTATAACCGATATCGTATCGGTATAATTAACTGATGTATAGCCGATAGCATATCGGTATAGATAACTAATTTCATAACTGATGTTAATCGTTCTTGCATATCCATCGATTCTTCAATGGATCGATGAGATAGTACACTTGTTTATATGATGTTTATTCGATCCATAATATTATTATTTTATCAAATATAATATACATTATACATTGTATATGTATATTGATATATATAATAATATCATTATTATTATATATATTAATATGCATATATATAATGTAGAATAATATAACAATATTATCAATTCAGATATTTATATAATGAATAATATGATGTCATTCGATCAAATCCATTTCAATAATTATTTATATAATATGATAATAGATTAATTTTCTCAATTATGATTGTATGTAAATACATTAATATATATAATAATAATATCTATTATTATTATCATATATATTGATATGCATAAGTCAATCTATTCTCATAATATTAATATCTCATTCATTTTATCTGATTGAAGCTACAAACATCAACACTAATGGCTAACAAGGAGCAAGTTTTGAAAAGCTTGATAACAAAGGTCCAGGAGGCCGTATAGTTATGCAAAGAGCAAGAACACATCATTGTCAAAACTTTTGAGGAAATAGCATGCAAATTGGTAGCCAAGGATGGTGAACTCATGGCAGAGGATTAAATTATGATAGAGTTTGTACAATTATTCATCAAGAGCTTGGAATTGACAATTTCAGTCTAAGTTCCATGAACAAATTGGCAAGTTACAAGAGTGTGTTGAACTTGCAAAAAAACATTGGTGGGTACAACAATGAAATTTCTAAAGGAGCAAGCATGATACGTAGGGCTGCAACCATTGCTACACATACAGGGGCACCAGATTCGGCTGTAGTATTGAATAAGTGCATTAGGTCTTGTAGCATTGAATAAGTCAAAGTCAGTTAAGGATAAGCATTGAATAAGTCAAAGGGGTTGAGGGTTTCCCCTTTCTTCTCCAATTTTATCTCCTCCTTTTCTTATATAAAGAAGTGAGACCTATTGTAATTTTCTATCTTTTGTTGTGTACAAGAAAACTATACTCGAATCTTTTATATTCTGAAAACTTTGAGTTTCATTGTGCTAAGTTGAGAAGCTGAATAGAAGGAACAAGGATTTGCAAACTTTGTGTTGTCAATCTGGAAATTAATAAATGTATTCTTAAGTTGTGTTTCGTTTGTAATCCTTACTCTATTCGATCGATAATTATCTTGTGTGGATCATTTGAGCGCTTTAATTCACATTCTTGAAGACTTTGTGCTTCAAAAATAAGGATTAATATAGATAGAAGTGGCTGCAATAACTTATAGCTGAAGACTTTGGGCTTCAGTGATAAGTATTTTTATTAAGGTAGAGGGTATTCAGCGAAAGACTTTGTGCTTTCTTGGATCATCTGGTTCAGATTCATCTTTCAAAGCAAGTATTGGAGACTTTGTGTTCCAATAATTGTTTCACTTTATTATAAGTAAATTGTTGTCGTGTTCTTGCGTCAACCCTTAAGCCACCGGTATTACCGTAGCAATAGAAATTGTCTGTAAATCAATTCAGTTTCCATTGAAGCCATCTGCGGTAAGAAGGGAGCCTCCCCTATTGCTGAGAGGAGAAAGAAATTTCACATACTGCTGCCTAAAATTACCATTTTGCTAAGTCGTAGTATTAGTTACTTGCAAAATATTTAGCCAACAACATCGTACGGATGCCCCAACAACACCGTACGGATGCCTCAACATTCACCGTACAGCCATTAATATCTCTATCGTCAGGTGTAGTAATCCAACCGTACGGTTGGCATTCTGCAGTACGGCTCATACTATAATTGTACAATGCCAAGCGGGGTGGGAGGCAAGTCATCCGATCATCGTGGGACCCAACATACGTCGTACGTGGAAGAACAGTTGTCGTACGACTGTGCCAAAACCCACCGTACGCCAAGCCCAAAAGATATCCACCGTACAGACATAAGTTTGTCATACAGACACAAGTGGTTCCACCGCACAAAGGCCAGATCCTACGTAACATACCTGATGGGCTAAAACAAGTCATGCCATCAACCCCTTACAATGGGGGGGGGGGGTTGTGAACATTGCCTGAAGGCCCTATGGTAAGGCGTCACAGGAGGACTGTCGTGGGACACTACAAGGAAACAAACGTGCTGCATTAAAAATGATGCTTTCCAAAATCTTGTAATAAGGGAGGGTGCATTAATTAACCTTTTATGTAAAGGTTAGATTGAAATCAGTTACTTATCTCTCACTTCGTGTATACAACAAATTTAGTTTTTGATCTGATTGAAGAAAAGCAAAGCAAGCCTTTCTCATTCCATTTTCTGAGTTTAACTCCTATGTTTGCATTTTTTTTCTCATTCACAAATATTTCATTTCCCATCAAAGTGGTTTTTCATAAAACAAGATAAATAGCATTGTTGATTATTGACCCATATTCTTTAGAAAATAAAGAAATTTCAAATGCACTCATATATTCCAATTCTCATATGTGGCCTAAAATATACCAAATGCAAAACTTGAATTAAATAAAAGTACTGAATATGTTTACAATGCTCAATTAGGTATAAATATTTGCACATGATTGGTCAAACATAATAGGAAGTAAATGAATACCTCTTGATGACCACTTTGGTTCTGTTGGTGATTCTATCATGTTTGGGTCTTGGCCAGCTATGCAGATACGTTTGACAACTTCCCTGCAAAGAAACAAATCATTGCTCATTGTGTGTAAAATTTACATAAGAATGTTAACTAGTATGTTGCAAAAGTTCAAAACATATCTTTAAATTAGGAGATTGAAAAATATCCTTGCAATGAGTGTTTCTCTGCAGTAACAGCAGCAAACATGTTTTCTCACTTGTCTTAAACTTTAATGCTATACAATGATCTTTGAAGCTTATTGATGAAAAATCATAATGGATTTTAGAATTATATTAATTCATTAATAAGGTGAGAGGCTCCCCTTTAAAATTGTTGAATGTAGCAATGCTCTTTGGAGGGAATCTCCTCAGGGTGTTTTGAAGAAGATTTTTTATGGTGCATCACAAGACAATCTAGTTTGGCAAAATCTCAATGTGGGCGGCATAAAAAGGATGGTTGTTTTGTGAAGGGTAGTTCCTTCTTTTTAGGTTCTAATACTGGCAAGGATGTTGAATGGATGGCAATGCTGTACGGAATCAATTTGGCTATTTGGTGGGTTGTTAGAAACTATGAGTCAAAGTCGATTCTCTTGGGGTAATCTTTGGAATATCTAAAATGTTTGCCAACGCTGGAATTTTAAAAATTTTATGGATGAGGCTTTAGAGCTATGTTAGCATTTTGATAACTTTTTAAACTCCTTTATCTAGAGTGTAATTTGTTGACCAATGTAGGAATAGAGTTTGATCAATTAACAACTAAGTCGATACAAGCATAGGGCTAGATTCATTGACAACTAATACAAGTGATTGATTGGATGCCTAGTTTAAATTGAATCATTCAATTACATTTCATTCCCAAGGTGTAAAGGTGAGGTTCTGATCAAGGCTCAAAAATCCTAATTTTCCCTTTGATTATTTGTTAGAAAGGAGATGTTTATTATAAGTTGGTACTACATTATGAATGGAGATGTTTTATTCAGTGGCATGTGGAAAGCATTCTAGCTTTCAGCCTTAAGAATCAAATTATAAGTGACTATCCTTCTCCAAAGGGTTGTCTTTTGCTTTTTCATTGTTGTTTGGTTTTAATCAAGCTGCAGGGTTTCCTTTCCTAGTAGTGTTGGGTTTCATCACTCGGAAAATTGAGCATGGTGAAGTAACGGGTAGCAGGGAGAATGTTGATTCCTTCTTATTTTGGTGTCGTTTCTGACCACAAACTAAAGGCAATTATCAGTTGTCTAAAGTTTAAACACAGAAGCTCTGTGAACAATTAAGATGGTTTTGGACCTTGCATAATCAAGTCTACAAAGTTGGAAGATTTAGTGCCAAGAAGGGTCATCTACAAATGGATAATTGTTCCCGTGCTCCCAAAGAAGCAAAACAAGCAGCAGCATGGGTGATGATCTCATATGTGGTAGAGGTGGAATTTCCTAAGCATGGCCCTTACATTCATGAATAAATTTACACACAAGGAAACTAAGATTATCTACTGGTTGAAGGAGCTGATTGACTTTTATACATGTTTGATGTCAATAGTTAACTCTTTGGAAATCACACAAAAGAAGGAAAGTCAAAGTTGTCCTTATTGTCTAGTGGTTTGAGCAAGGCATCAAGGAATTCAAAGGGCTCTACTTTTGCATCCTATTCAAACGTCAAAAACAAAGTGTAGGTGAAAGTGTGAATGAGCAAGGTGGAGTTGGTGTCAGTTTGGGTATAGAGATCAAGGCTGGTGCATGGGGGATCACGAATATAGAAGCTATGTGTTGGGTTGATAAAGCCCCAATGGTTTAAGATTAGTCTTATTTGGTTTCTTACTAGGATGGCCTTTGTATTTTTTGGTTCTAAAATCCCATGTGAATTGCTGGTTATAACTTTAGCCTTTTAGATTATATAATTTACCTTGAGCAGCAGAGTTTGATGCCATTAATGAATTGATGCATGTAGTCAATGGCCGCAAAAGAGCCCCTCACTAATACATCAAAAAAATGAGGTGTGTGACTTCAAACTAAGAAACTCACATTAGCACGAACAAGTCTCAAATTCTCATGTTTAAGATTACAACAAAAAATTGATATTTTACTTGGGTAAAGCCTATACACAAAAAGGAAATCCAAAAAAGACTATCTAGTCTCATTGTAAAAAGGATCATGCATAGATGAGTGATATTATAACCACCTAGGAACCAATTTTGGTTTAAAAAGAAACACACATAAGAATGCACTATATACATGCTTCTCCAAGCGTGAAGTTAGATAGTATCAATCAATCCTATAATAGTCATGTCTTCAATCCCACAAAAAGAAGGCAAACCCTAAACAAGTGACGCAACCCAAATCAATTTAAAAATAAGATTATGATTCACTTGAGGTGAAAGGCACAAGGAAGAAAAGGAGATCCATGAGTTTTAAGTTGCAAGACCATGAGGACATTATGGTAGAGCAAATACCTTTCAAGTTTCAACAAAAAACAACATAATACACAGCCACATGGTTATAGTTTCTAATGCTAATCTTACTTTCCTTTGAAAGTGTTAAAAATACCAATACGATGAGGTATTACAGTGAAAGTGAAAATACCAAGACACGGGCCATCAAACTTGCTTTACTGTTACAGAAATAGAGAATTGTGCAGGAGTTTTGGACACCAAGCCTAAGAGGATACAAACGGCAATGTTGCTCATATGGAAGGAGACTGTCCACTGCAGATTAAATGAGACTAATTTGTTAAATGATTTTCCCCAGCCAACTTTCCTTGACTAAACATTTGTTATTCTTCATTCTTATAGTACGACAAGCTAGGTGATGCACCATCAAATGCATTAATACAGATTCAAAACAAAAGCAATTGGACCTTACTAAGAACAAATGATACTTATAACAAACATAAGGATCACATGTTATCATTCGTACAAACCTATTAGGGTATCATAGCAAGAACAATAGAGTAACGCCATGAAAGATGAGAATGTTACCCACCCGTCTGACGAAAAATAGCCAACCCAGAGTTCTGTTTTGTCCCAAGGCATGTTTGGATGACTCCACTCTATCCATACCATTTTTTCACCATCTGGGCTTAAACGTGGAAATGAATAGAAGTCGTTGCCGCTTACCAATACACGTGGTTCTAAACAAAGGACAGTTTCCATAACTCACAGGGTTAGTGCTGTCACACATTCCAACAAACATATTATAACTCCATTTTAAACTTCCAATCAACCTCCCAAGATCCTTGACAACAAAATATTTTATGAACATAATGCTTCATCAAAGCTTCAAATCAAAATTTCAAGATCCTTGGTCAACAACAAAATCTTTCATGATATGAAAAATAAAAATCCATTTTACATTGCTTACCTTTGATATCATTTCCGTCAAGCCCCGTGCATACTATTGTTGTAACAGGTTCACTATCTTTCTGACGGTGGTCTGTTCAGACAGAAAAGTTATTTATTGCAGACAATAGAAAAACCAAAAACATGTAAATAGAGAATTCAACAAACATGCCATACCAATATCCATTAAATAAAACTTAAATCAACTCTTCTCAATAATCTCACCTTCCCTTACTGTTATATAGCGACTGAAGCATACATCTATAACTCCATCAGCATAGCGCACTATAGGTCCCCCATAGTCTGGAGTTAGAGCATTCGGAGACCGATCTGCAGGTCAACTAAGCACAAATAGAAATGATGTGTATGGAAGAACCTCTATCCTTCAACAATTATTCACAAGAAAAATCAGAAGTAGTTTGCCAAGAAAAAATGAATTCTTAGACCTCAAATGAAAAATGTAGCTATTTAGAGGATCCACACACTTACATTGAAATTAAAAAGGACATGATAAATATAGCTATTAGAGGATCCACGCACTTACATTGCAACAACAATAACAATCAAAACCAGTAAAGGTTACAGTGTATGCTGTGTACCCTTTATACAATTGTTATAATGCACAAAAAATTGTCATCGCAGTCAAACTAAGGGCAAATTGAATCTGCAATTTGAATTTTGAGAAAATTCACTTAATTAGTTTAACAGGCTCTGAAAACTTGGTTGGACTACCCTTGAAATTGAATCTGCAACCTGTTTTTTGAGAAACTTGCTTTAACTATAAGACTCTGAAACTTGCTTGGTTTGCCCTTGCAGTTGATGAAAGGAGATCTGAATCTCTGGAAGTTAAGATCCTTATCTTGAACATGTTCGCACATAGGAGAATAAAAGCTACCCAAGCTTGAAAAGGGTTTCCACAGTGATGTAAAAGTAATCGCAGTTGACACTTGAATTGATGATAAAATAAAATAAACACACCTAACTTGATATGCTTTTAAAAAAATGGTATAAAACTAATTGGTGAATCGTAAGGTGAGACTTTAGAGTTCAGGTTTCCAATCAACAACGGCATGTACCATAGATGATTAGGAACCACTAAAACAACAGGTGTAGTTAAGCCTGCAATTAGATAGCACCAGGCAGAAAGCATAAGATCTCTAACTCAGAGAAAGGAGGATTAGTAGAAATTTTGGCCAGCATTAGATGTACATGTAGGTAGACATTTATTGATGTAAAATCAACATTTCTTTGGAAAACAAGAGTACTTAGTAGTACTCCAACCAACTCATCATATCTTACTGTCCTACTTCACATAGGACAGTTTTGTTCTATGATAAGGCATCCTGTACAAGATATATTGGCCTTAATAAGGGTCAGAGCTCAGTTTAATGATGAGACCTCAATTGGATTAAATTATAATACTTCAAACCTGGTAAATAAGACCTTAATCCAGGTTAGACTTGTGTCTGGTAAGCCTGGATCTCAACTACAGTGAATAATTATAAACATTAAATGAATTATGTAGGACCTTGATTCAATATAGACTTCAAGCAGGTGGGCTCTGATGCAAAGCATGCATTCATACAATACAATATATTAGTACTGTGTTGAGCCATATGTTTACAAAAACAGGTGTTAGTCAAAACTAATTTGCTAATTAGTAAGCCACGGCGTACTTAAAGGAGTTAAGGTAGTTGGATGTTGTACCAAAAACCAACACCCAATTAATGATCTTACAAAATACTGTTAGAAATATCATTGTCTTTGATGTCAAGAAGGAATTCACAGTCCAAGATTGTTGTCATTGATGTCAAAGGACAAAGCGTGACTTGACAAATAAGAAATATAAACTGGCTGACATAATGCCAAAAGGAGTCAAAGCTCTTTGCTAGAGCTATTGAATCATCTCAACGGCTTCAGAAGTGATGATTGTATAAAGGTAATAGCAGTGGTGTATTTGAATGGTATGATAGGTTGACTTAGCCACAGCTCAACTGTATGGTAATAATGATAAGTATCATTTGTGGAATTTGATCAAGATGGCAATATTATTGAAGATGGCAATCAAACAGCAACCTTCAGACCAAATATGCATGGCATATAAGTCATTAAGTCTTGAAGAATTGCTAAGAGGTTTTGTTTATAGCTCCATAATGGCAGGTGCTACCCTATGATTAGCAACAACACATATATAGCAGATTGAGTTCAGGTGAGTGAATAAGTTTGGTAACATGTAGAAGCGAAATGAATGGATTGCTGTCAAAGAAGTGAAATAAGATGATTTATTATAGTTATGGCCGACCTTTGTATTTATGGAAGGAAGTTTATAAGTGCTGGCCAAGCTCTTTGCTTTGGCAATATATATAAAGTTAAACACATTTATTATTATGGGCCAACCCCCTTTGGATTATGACAAAAGACATGTATTTAAGAGCAAGTTAAAGAACAAGTAGGCCAAGATGGAGTACGAACTGGACGCGGAGCCGCTCCGCACCAGCCCCTCAAAGGATCTACAAAGAAGCATTAAAGTATAATTAGAGAGCCAGTAATGTTTAATATCAAATTAGTTCTGCATAGACAAGAAAAATACTGATTTCATTGGACTTTTGCACGATATGACAAATGGATAAAATAAAATCTGAGTTTTTAGCAGAAAACACTAGATGTATCATAAAAGATAGAAGTTATGTGTCTCGTTTTATATTTTTAGAATACTTGTGTGTATTCCTAAGTCTTTAAGTTTCTACTATTGTTTAAAATCTCAATTTTGTTTTTGTGAATGCATGCCAAAAAATATTTCATTCCAGCTAATCATGATACAGTTGGTGCTAGATAGCTTTATGTCCAAAACAAATACCATGCAAATAAAATTTTGACCAAATAAAAAAGTCTAGGGAAACAAAGCTAGTGTCCTAATCAGTTTCCTATACATTACAATGTTGGCTACCATAGTGGATGCCACAATAGCATTTTTGTTGCTGTCATTTTTCATCGTTTTGGTTGGAGTTACATTTTCTTGTGGCCATCATACCTTGTTACTTGGGACCTGCTACAAGATTTGTATTCACTCAAGGTTAAATTGTGGTATAATGAATGAGAAATTTAATTTCCACATAACGTTGAAAACAAAAAGAAATGCAGTATACCTCCATTAATAGATTGCTTATAAAGTCTTTGATCCTTGTAATTAGAGAAAATAATTGTGTCTTTATAGACAACAAAAGCTCCTCCTCCATATTCATGGACTAAGGTCCGCACACTGAAATCAGGTGGAGTAATATCTTCCATGGAGGTTTCTGGGTGTGTAGCTTCCCTCACTAAGACATAGCGCCTAGAAAATTGTATAAAAATTTAGTACTTCACAATAACTATGTTTTCAGCATCAACCAATAGAACAAATTCAATAACTTTTAGAGTGGAGTTTTGTGTGATCAAACACCTCTAAATAGGCAAAAGAAAACACGGTTAATAAAATAAAAAATATAGCGACATATTCTGCGTCTTTGGTAAATGTGTTACACTCAAGCAACTTCAAAACAATAACAAGAAGGCAATAAACAATGTGAAGTTGTAAACGCATCCAATAATATACATATAATTTACAGGGAAAATCTTAGAGTTTAGAATCTTTTGTCCCCTGGAAGATTAGAGAACATTAAATTATGCATCCATTCAGCAAAGCCACAAATATCTACATTCGAAAGGGTATGATTAAATTAACAGCGAGCATTAGCATAATCAAAGGGTCCTTTGGGTAGGGTTGATTATGTAATCTATAGAAGCTTGTATTGCAAGACTTGCATTAAGAATGTTCAAGAACAACTTATGGCTTATATATTGGATATTTCATACAAAGTTATTAGAGTGATCATATTTTACAATAGCTATCATTGACTTAGTCCATTATTTACCCAATCTACATGTACAAAATAAAAACAGAAATAACCAAAAGTGGGTCAATGGAACTCAAAAGGTACATTCAATTATAGTAGAGAAGTACTAGAAAGAACTTATGATAAGAAATAATTGCATGGACAAGTATATAGTTATTGTATAATTTATTGTATATTCGTATTATACTACATATCTCCATCTATTTATTTTTGTCTGGGAGCTTGTGATGACCCCATTTTTAGCAGGTATTGGCAGTGGCTTGGTCAGCTCATCATCGCGACCCTCGTGAGTTAACGCCTGGTTTTGAGGGTCCCAGTTGGCAGACTCGCTATTTTTAGTAAGTTTGGACTTACTATTTTTAGTAAGTCAATTGGTCAGTGTTTATCTCTGATAGGGCAGTATCAGCAATGGTCAGTGCTTCAGACAATGTTCAAAGTATGCAATTTTGTGGCTGGGGATTTACTATTTATAGTAAGTCTATTTTTGGCAGTGCAGTGGGTGGCCATGTCAGTCAGTCATCACCAGCAGTGAATGCGGGATTTATCTCTTGAGTTCATAATTATTAATTAATAGTTATTAATTAATACTTATAAGTTATTAATTAATAATAAAGCCACATTATTATAATAATACTTTATTATTATAATAATTTAGAAGTTATTTAAGAAAGTGGTTCACTGATGCATCTTTTGGGAAACTGTGGCTACAGAAGTGTTATTAATATGGGCTCATTCTTGGAGTTGGATATCGAATGAATTATTATTTATTTTGGTTTGTTTCTCTGAGGAGAAGTTCTGATTCATAGAATCAAATCCCTTGCTGAGGTATAAGGGTTTGATACTAAATTTCGTATTGCAATTTGTTGCTGATGTAAAGCAAATTGAAGGAGCTCTCTACTGTGTGTTATCTGTATCTAAGAGAGGATTTCTAAAGCATTGGTTTATGCACACTGAGGGTGCAAATTTATTCTATGCTTATTTTAAAAACTTGGCTTTTGGAGAAATTCGAAGGGTTTGAGAATTCTGAAACTTATTGAATTGCAAATTCGAATAAGTCTTTATGGCACTTTGAATCAGACATTAAGTCTGGTGAATTGTGTGGTTCTTGTGAAGATCAGCGTGGGGGGGAAGAATATTCACAGAGCGTGTTTGAGAGATCATGGCAGGTAGTCCAGCATTCACACGGGTAATAAAACTGGGTGCAGTCTTCAGCGTTAAGTATTTGCAAGCTGCTTAGTTATTAATTGTTGAGCTGCGCCTAAGGTGGGCATTGTGGATGGAAGGCTACAGCCCGCGGCCAGCATGCAGAGTGGTTAACGACACTGGGGTTTGTGTTAGCTAGTAAGGGAGAAACTCGGAGGTGGCGTTTTTCATTTGTAGATGAATTACTACAGCTTCAAAACACATGGTGGAAAATGGTATTCTCGAATGCATTTAATTTGATGAATGGTTTAAGTCTTTTCACAATCATTTAGTGTTAATGTATTTAGTTACGAATTTTATTGGAAATAAATTCATTGAATGTAATTTCCAGAATTTCACCAAATAAGCATTCTGAAATAAATTTGTATGCTGGCTGAGAGAGGTCAAATTGAAATTGAAAGTTTAAATAAGGAGTTTCTTGCTAGAAATCGTTATCTTTGTGCAAAACCAAATTGAATTATTAGTAGAGCCAGGTTGGGCTCATTACAGAGCTTTCGTTTGCCTAGAAGCGTCTTTGTGGATCATTTACATTTACTCTATAATACCTAATACAATAGGGTGTATAACATGTACAATTGCAGCCAATTCCTTTCTGTTCTTTCTTGCTTGCAGTTGTGTTCATATCAATCAGTATCAGATCCTACAGATCATAGCCTGCATATCCATTCAACTTGAGTTTTCATCTCCTACCCTTACTTGATCTAGCAATCTATGGGCATAGTAAATTCAACTTAGAAAAGTTTTAATTCTCTTGCTCAACAGCAAATTCAAACCCTACAAAAGACCTGCAACTGTTTTAATATTTTCCAAATCACACTACAACTCCTTTAAGACTCGTAGGCTGAATTATTTAATTCAATGAATTGGAAAAAACACTAAGGATAACTTGTTTATAATGACCTCTTTTGGAGGCATTTATGAACATAAGTTGCAAGATGTCAGAAATATTGCTTTTTCAACGTATCTCACAGCTTTCTTTACAGATTTAGCAAGCTATTTGACCTGATTCCATCCTCTAGGATTATTATAATCACATCTTAACTTCCATTGCAGAAAGTGATCTGAACAACCTGTAACAATGTATATTACTTAGATAGAAGAAATTATCTACCTACGATAATTAAGCTTTATGATATATTTTTTGACCCACAAAGTAATTTACAGGGAACTTCTTGATTCGTGCAAACAGATTTGAATAGAATTCAATTTAAAATGACTTTTGACTGACTGATTTATAAGCTTTCTGTCAAACATAAAATCTAAACGTATTTGATGAAGCTTTTTAATTCGAAAATTACCCTGCAAACTTCAATCAAACCCTTTAAATTTTCAGACATAAGGAATATCACAAGTTAATTAACCTCAGTAGACCTTATTTGGGGTCTACCTTTCCCACAAATGTGACCTCGATATTCTTTTGCAGTCCCTACAATTTAATCAATGTATTGCAGAGAGAAGAGAAGTTAGAAACTTACCCGCCTTCAGTGGGACGGCCCTCCAACCAGAGTACATGTCCGTCCTCGTCGAAGTCTATACCTCCCAACCGCTTATCACTTCCCGCTACTATATCTGCCGTGATTGGCGACTTCCATGATCCATACGGCGCTGTAATCTTCTCATCGTGGTTCATTGTTTTATAATTTCCCTCCGCTCGCACAAACTGAAAACTGCGCTGAATTTTTTGCGTGCATAACAAGAAATCGACAGCCAGATTTAAAGCTCCAAGTGGGCTGATTTAAAATAAACGAGAAATCGACAGCCATTTCCGCCATTTTCTCTGACTTCGTTTAAACAAAGCGAGCAAATATTTGTCCTGTCTTGCCAGTTAACCAAATATATTATAACGGTTATTTTATTTCAAAATGTTAAATATCTATATCAGCATAATCTTATATATTTGTAGTTGTGAGTTGAAATCTCTTCTTCCGTCTGATCAAATTCTTTTTATAAATTTTATTGTATTTCAAGGTAAAAATATCTTCACAGCCATCAAATTTAGATGTAAAGGCCTTCATTGTAAGTTTCATAATGATTTCATCTGTTTTTTTCTTTTTACATAATGATTTCATTTGTTTTTTCTTCAATAATTTAAGATTTAAGAGTAATACACCATGCTTGCTAATCAAAATATTCTAGTATGGTTATAGAGGGTCAAGTTTGAACAAATTTGTTACTAATGATTTTGTTTTATATTCATAAATTTAATCTATTTGATTTGTAGTTTTACTTCACTTTCTTGAGGCTTATATTGAGTTCTTATTTGTTTCTTTATTTATGTGAGGAGTAGTGTTATTGATAAATATTTTTGCTAAGTTGTTATATAATTAAGTTCAAAGGGTTGTTCACTTTCATTAGTCTTTTAAGAGGACACAAAATCGAGGGCAACAATTTTCAATATGCCATGTTCGTAGAATGATTTTGCAACATCGAATCTCTTTTAAAGAACCAATTGATATTGATAAGTAGGAGATATTTTCTACAGCAAGTCAAATTGTGATATTGCTATCAGGACTCAACTATGTAGTTTTTTAAGTCAAACTCATTGACCCATGTTTCATGAGTACTGGTTCACAAGAACTCATCTCTCATGAGAATGAATGGAACACTAAGCACTCATTGCATCTAGGTGATGCTCACAGAGGTGAAGCACCGTGACTTCCCGGGAGGTCACCCATCCCAGTACTACTCCAGCTCAAGCGCTCTTAAGAGGACACAAAATCGAGGGCAACAATTTTCAATATGCCATGCTCGTAGAATGATTTTGCAACATCGAATCTCTTTTAAAGAACCAATTGATATTGATAAGTAGGAGATATTTTCTACAGCAAGTCAAATTGTGATATTGCTATCAGGACTCAACTGTGTAGTTTTTTATGTCAAACTCATTGACCCATGTTTCATGAATATTGGTTCACAAGAACTCATCTCTCATGAGAATGAATGGAACACTAAGCACTCATTGCATCTAGGTGATGCTCACAAAGGTGAAGCATCGTGACTTCTCGGGAGGTCACCCATCCCAGTACTACTCCAGCTCGAGCGCTCTTAACTACGGAGTTTCCTCCATGGTTAAGCCCTCTCTACTTGCAACCCCATTTGCAAAACCTTCATCAAGTGTTGTGCCTTATGAACCATTCATTAGAAAGCCCCTTAAGCTCGTTAATTGATAAGTAGGAGATATTTTCCACAGCTCGAGTTGGAGTAGTACTAGGATGGGTGACCTCCCGGGAAGTCTCAGTGCTTCACCTCTAAGAATATCACCTAGATGCAATGAGTGCTAAGTGTTCCATTCATTCTCATGAGAGATGGGTTCTTGTGAACCGCTACTCATGAAACATGGGTCAATGAGTTTGACTTTAAAAAATACACATTTGAATCCTGATAATAGCAATATCACAATTTGACTTTTTGTGGAAAATATATCCTACTTATCAATTGATGAGCTTAAGGGGATTTCTAATAAATGGTTCATAAGGCACAACACTTGTTGAAGGTTTTGCAAATGGGGTTGCAAGCAGAGTGGGCTTAACCATGGAGGAAACTCCATAGTTAAGTGTGCTCGAGCTAGAGTAGTACTGGGATGGGAGACCTCCCGGGAAGTCTTGGTGCTTCACCTCTGTGAGCATCACCTAGATGCAATGAGTGCTAAGTGTTCCATTCATTCTCATGAGAGATGGGTTCTTTTGAACCAGTACTCATGAAACATGGGTCAATGAGTTTGACTTACAAAACTACACAGTTGAATCCTGATAGTAATATCACCAATTGAAATGTTTTGCAAATAGTATTTGAATATAATTTTAATTCATTAGCTGATTTCAATGAATGCATTTAATGCAATGTTGTAGCAACATATGAACGGATTTTTCTTTAGTCAACTAAGTGAGAAGGCTAAAGTTGGGAAGTTGCTCAAATTGGAATTTGAAATTTTAATTTGGATGGGATGAGTTAGTGACCACAATCAAAAAGGGGGTGGATTATAGTGGATAGTTAGGGCATGGTAATAAGTGTGGGTATGGGAGTAGCAAATGAGTGAGCATGGTAATTGCATAATGATGCGTGAATATGAGAGAAGGGATAAGTAATAGGTGCATATAATGAAGTGTAATAATGTAAGTGGATAGTACAATACAAGAGGCTTGACTTTGCACAAGATTACATCATTTGTCAATGTTTCCACGTATTGAAGCACTTTCCTCAAAATAACCACAAAACTAAATGGGAAATGGCATGGATATGCAAATTTTGTTATTATATTTTGCCCCAACTTTGAGGTAAATGTGAATGCTAGAATTTTCAGACATCGTCCAGTATATGGTACTCACAAGCATGCATGTAAAGAAAATATTCACACTCAAAGAATATTGTCATGGGGTCCATGTAAAGTAATAGAACCTATGAGGATATCATCGTGGGTGTTCCCTTTTTCTATATGTTTTTTTTTCATAAGATACATGTACCTATAAATGTCCACATGCCTAAGCATGACAAGTGTAAGTTACCAGATCTATGCCACTACCTCCCTTAACAATCAATTGTATCCACAGAACAGGAAAAAGACAGACATGAAAAGTAAATGTGATCCAATCATGTAAGCATGTTATCATGTAAATTTATAAGTATGTAATCATGTAATCATACGAGCATTGAAATCATATAGAAATAATTGTAAAATGTGTATCATGTAAGCACGTGGGCTAGAGATATATCATTGAATAAGATTTTCCTCCAAACATGGGCAACAAAATGGTGGTGAGGCCCTCGACAATATAGTAACAACTATTTATGTATATTGAGCATAAGATGGACATGTATCCCCAATGTTGCATCCAAAAGTATGACCATAGAAAATTCCATAAGGTGTTTAGTCCCTAGTGGCATGGAATCAAAGCTCTGGGTAATGGACCGACATATATAAGGCATGAAGTCAAAATAGAAAGCATAAGACTATGATAAGAGATAATTTCCCATAAGAAGGAGAGTGAGTGCTTAATTTGCAATATTTCCTTTTATAATTGAAATCACTCAAAGGAGCACCACAATATAAGGTATAATTATAAAAGATCAACCGAATAAGAGACCCTATGTGGGAAATTTAATGTAGCTAGGTGTAACAATGTGTAAAAGAGAAAGTTTATTTCCCTCATTGTCAAATTATATGTTGATAATATTGTTGATGTAAAAGGGGTCGCATGATTAAATCGTGTGTAAAGATAAAGTGATAAATTTCAAGTGTAAAGAGAGAACAAAATAGTACCCACCCAAAAGTGACTTGAAAGATGTGTCAATGTTAGTTTATGGCCATATAATATAATATTCAAATAGAATAAATATGAATGTAAAGATAGAAACATGTGATCTAACATATTAGTGATATAGAATAATTTCTTAGACCGTGTATGTTGAAATAATTTTATATGAATTGATTTCATTAAGGACCATGTATGTTGAAATAATTTTATATGAATTGAATAGGAAGATTATATATGGTGTGTGGGAAACACACAAATTCCTCCACTATAAAGATATGAAAGAGTAAGTTTAATGTGTCATGGGGAAAAGCATGATGTTTCCTCAAGGTAAGTATGACTCTATCAGTAGAGTATGACTATTCATGATTAAATAGTATGGTTGTAGAAGCACAATATATTATAGTATGTAGAATGGGTAATTCTAGGGAGATATGTATAAAATATAGGCTTAATATATAAAAAGGTTTATGAAATAAGATATATCAATTTAAGACCTAAATATAGGTTGTAATCAATATGATATGTTGATATAAGATCCATGTGCAGTATGATGTACAACTAAAGTAGGAACAATATGTACATTCTAGCAACTATGACATTACAATATGAAATCAATAAGTAAATTGTAGGAATCATGGTATACTAATGTGACATTAATAAATAAGATATTGAAAGCATGATAGTATATATATGAGATCAATGTGTAACATAATCTTTTAAAGTAGATTCAATGTATAAGCTTCAGAGAAAGCAATGTGATATGATAATATGAGATCAATGTATTTGTGATGTTTCAAAGTAGGATCATTGTATAAGCTCTAAAAACCATGATTGAATAATATTAGATCAACAAGAAATAGGCATAAGATGTAGTTTACAAGAAGAAATATAATTTAAAAAGGTAAAGGTTGTGAAAGAAAAGACAAGTGGATAATACAAATAGAAATAAGAAAATAGGAAATAAAGAAAATGGAAATTAAAATGACTCACTAATTGGGAAAGATAAGAGATGACACCAAAGATACAAGGTGAAATGAGCGTGAGTAGCATAACTAACAAGCTGGTGTAAATAAAAAGACCAAAATATAAAGATGCAAAATGTAAATGGCAGAATATTATCAAAATATTTACAAAGTAAGAAAAAAAGCACCAAAAAAGATGAAATAAATTGCAAGGAAGAAATGAGTTGCAAAGGTTAGTTGTACTGGCATATACTATGTTAAAGATGTATTTGTGTCAACCATGTGCTAACTAGGAACATGGAAACATAAAACCAACAAAAGGAAGTAAAGGCATAAAATATAATGAACAATAATAAGGATATAACTAAGCAATTAAATCATCTCTTGAATGTCAAGTGGTTTCTCATATGTTTCATTTGTAACCTCAATATAGGTTACATGTTATGATAGATAATAGTTTTATTGTACATGTAGGTTCCATTAATAATAGGAGAATGGGGATTGAAAGATACATAAATATAGATCGTATCTTGATTCATACTTTCTTTTTTGAAGTATGGATAGAAAAGTATCCAATAATTTAAGCATTGACTAAAGTAACTTACTAGAAGTATAGTCCACCAAACAAGGTAAATCAAATCATGTCAAAGGTATAACACTTGCATACAATCTAAAATCATTAATCAATAATTATCTATATGCATATAATTAGCAAGCAAGAAATGATTCACATGTGGGGATGCATCACTAGATCCATCATTAGCATCATGCATCCTTTCTAAGTATTATACTAATATCATGCAAGATATGACAATGAAGTATTTACATGAGAAATTAATAAAATATTATCAAGGCATAAGCCATCGTCAAATGAAGCAAGGTAATCTAGAGGACAAGTGTCCACAAATACAACATGGGGTTTAGATAAATGAGCATTATGTATCACATAGTCATATATGACATGATATATGTTATTTGGAAGCATGATATAATATTGTCATGACTCAGAAGAAATATACGATGTAGCAAATTCATGAATAGGTGGAAGAGGTAAAACTATGACATCTATGTACATCCAACAAGGTGTATTAAAAGGTAGATTATCACAAGCCATGTATCTATCATAATCAAAATAAAAAATATTATTTTTGGGTGCATAAAGATATGAAACATGTATCTAATAAGCATGAACAAGTAGTAAAAGACTCCATGAAAAGATTAAAATATGAAACATGATAGAACAAACCCTCCATTTATAACACATCCTTACAAAAATGTGTCTTAATAATAGAAAGGTTAGCGGATGTTATGCAATAAAATATAAAATTATTTCAAAGTATAAAGTGTATGCATGAATATAAGTTAACGAGAAAGTCCTAAGAGAAGCCTTAGTGATGGGAAATATAGGATAGGTGTGAAATAAAAGATAAGTCATTATACATGCCTAAATCCTAATCCAAAAGATATACACAAATAATATGAAGTCTCGAAAGAAGAAAAAAATATGTGAGAATTTTGATTACTATCATAGTTGAATACATAAGCTATAAACCTTGTAAGAAGATTGGGATGTCTGGGATCAATTGAGTTTGACAAAAAATAGTGCATGACCTAGGTTAATCCAACAAAATGCACACACATAAGCCAGAAACAAGCTAGGCAAGTAAATTGTTAGTAAATGAGAGTTGAATGTTGATAATTGGTACTTAGATCAACAATCAAGTATACCTCTAAGATTGATATGGATCTTAATCTTACTTACATTCTCAAAATTTGGATCATAGATAACAAGATAGTTCCATGATAATCAAAATTTTATACCTTGGTTGTTTCAAGTCAAGAATGAATATTAGGAATGAATATATGACCATAATATTTTCCTATGCCAATGAACTCAACTCGTATTGTTTTTATATTTTTTCTTCGCTTTGCCTAAGGTTTTTTTTCTATTTCTTTGTATATATAGGGACTAGAAAAGGGGATAGCACTGGCAAGGGAATAATTATGAGTATACAAATAACAAGATAGGGAAAATTGTATCTCTTTAAAAATTCACACTCTATTTGGCACCTATTTTAGTGTTCTTTGCTATATGTCATTTTAAGCCTATTTAGACCCCATTCTACTTTAAACCTTCATTGTTAATCTCACAACTTAAATGTCATAAAATACTTAAATAGAACTAGATCTAAATCACAAACCTCAACACTCATATTTCCCTTTTGGAGGCTCTATTTTTATGATACTTGTGTGCCCAACATAGGTGGCTTTACCAAAATTACTTGAAATTGCTACCATTGCAAGTGTTAGCCTTCACAATTTGAAATTTGTTCTCAGTTTCGATATTTAAAATTTTATCTTGGATTTTTATTAAAAATATCTTGTAATACATATAGAACATCTTCTATTATTCATAAGGGTTCATTAATTCTAGGAGCATTCAAGCATTATGATTCTTTAGTATTATACATATGGTGCAACAGACTTCAACATTTTTCATTCAAGTATGATTTCATATTTTTCATTTATGTCTAGCATGTTATTGCATCAACACTTACAAAAAAAATCTAAATTTCATTACATTTTCATCACCTTTATGTGAGACTCCATGAGAGAGTTTCATACATATTGTTGAAATAATATGCATATATTTTTTTGTCATTGATGTCAACATATTTCTTTGTTTGAGATAGTTTTCCTATGATGTTCAATGAGTTATTTGGTTCAGTATTGATAGTATGTTGGAGATTAGTGTATGCAGATGTGTTTTGGGATGTCTTTAGTTGACTCTACTCAACTTTTAGTGGTTTGCATGATGATTTGAGTAAGTTATGGGTTGTGTTTTGAGACTAGTATTTTGGATGTTTAGTGGTGACAGTATGACAATATTTGGATTGATGGTGCTCTTATTATAATATTTTCATATGTGGATCTATGTAGAATGTTTTGGACATTGATGTGTGTCCTCAACTTAATTGGTTTGGTATTTGGAGGTTCAAAAGCTTTTTTTTTCATTGACAAAGGTTGGTGTTGGTGTTCAGAGGTTTGGTATGATGATGTTGATGACTCCAGTGATTTGAGTTAATGTGGATGTTTGTGTGGTAATTCATGATGCTTGTGGATGTTTCTAAATTGTGCTCCTATTGTGTTGTTGGTCTGCATTGACTGAAGTGATTACATTTGGTAATTTTTGGTTCTTGAGTTCATGTTCTTGACCGACTTGGTGGTGTAACGTGTTGCGAATGATCAAGGCGTGATTATCGGATGCTTGACATGTTCAAGGATGGTGTTATTGTTCCAAGTTATATCTTACGAAATATTGTTTGGTTCAGAATAAATATTATATTATGTATGGTTATACTTTTGTATTTTAGGTTGTGTGAGTTGAGTTGACCTTGTTTATTCTTTCAAGGTTGATGAGATGTATAAATGTAATTATATTTGTGTGTGCATCATGTGGAATTTTGTATGGGTGTGCAAATATTGATTATCTTGTGAAGGCAAATATCTGGTGTGGAGAAAGAAATTTTACTTCAATGGAACTAATCCATACATGATGAAGATGCTAATATAAATTTCATGATTTGTGGATTGTTGTCCATATATTTGTAAGGCAGTGAGCCTTCTAAGGGCAAGAGGCCTTTTGTATTTTGAGTAGTGTGCTCTTGGAAGTGTGCCTAAATGCATATGCATTCCCATTGTAATACTCCTAATAGGGTATAGTTATTTTAACAAAGTACATCATCTTGTGGGTTCATCCCCACTGTGGTTTTTCCCTTAACCGAGTTTCCAAAATAAAATTCTTTGTGTTATGTGTTCTTGATGTGTTGTGGATTTGTGTTGCATTGCTAAATTATAAGATCTGAAGTTAAAGTTAAATTTTTGTTTAATTTTTAGTTTTGGACACAAATTATTCCCCCCCCCCCCCCCCGCTCAGTTGTGTGATGCCATATTTCCATCAATTGGTATCAGAGCTAGTTCCTCTTTGAAAAACTTAATCGCTTCAAGTGATCTGGGATGACAACTTTCAAGGAGGATAGTCTAAAATTCTAACACATTCATGGTAGGAGGTTCCCCAATGGAGATGGTCAAAACCATGTAGCAAGATTCAACACAACAGAAAAAACCAACTCAGAAACAAGAGTAGATAATTAACATACAATAGTAGATCTTTGTATTTTCATATAATCATCTATTTACATCACATTGGCATGCAACATGCAGATTACATACTTTCAACATACATGCTTGATTACAACATAAACCTTGACCTAACCCTAATGTTAAGCTTCCAAGGTTATCCCCTACTCCTTGCTACCTGAAAAAAACCAGATGCCTCAATATATAGAGCCTTCGCAACACATATGTCGACCAGATCAATTACATCTTCCAAGATTAAGAAAACATAACTTGTAGAAATGTAGGTCAGGACCCAAATCATAAGATATCAATGCCAAGATGTAGAAATGATGCATGATCCAAGATATATTTTGACCAAAGATCCAGTAACATCATGATATGAGCCACAACGCTTCATCGATCAGGGAAACGCTTCACGAGATCAAAAAACTCCATGTGAGTGTTAGAACATGAAGAACACACATAATTGACCATTAATATTTATTATCTCCATAGTGAAGTATCCAAATGAGGTGTGAACCAAAACATAATTAAAACATGGTGTCCATAACACATCCCGAGGTTCACAATAACAAATTGTGCAAAACCAAGGAGTGCCACTAAAAACTCAAGAAACTGAAAAATAGGAACAAAAATGAAAGGAAATATTTGTGGGTGATGCAAGATTTCCAACAACCCAAGGATGCTCCTACATCAGACACCCCTGGTGATAAGTAGAATTTCCTTAAGAGAAACTTATGAACATCTTATAGGATTTTGGACATAAATCCCATGATCATTCTTAATCCAAATATCCTCTTTATATGCAATTGTCCTTCTCTGCACTTTTGTGCTCTCTCCTGTCATATCCATCAAGTTACTCTACTCTAAAATTTATCTATCATACCTCACATTACTATCAAGTAGTAAAGAACCACCTCTTATCTTTAACACATTTTATTTACCTCTGCAAAAATACTTCATATGATACACAATCAAAGTCCCCTACTACTTCACCTAACCCTTTTTGTTATCTGATACCAAACGGTTATCAGATCTACCTTCAAGATCATTCTTTAGATCCATGTCAACCTTTGTACTCAGCTTCTCTGAGCAGTAACTCTTCATAATGCTTTTATTCCTTGCATTCCTCCCATTTGCCTCCTTTAAGGAAACCAAAGTAATCTTTTGTTCATCCTTCTCTATTATGACCAAGTTATTTATGTAATCATGGATATCTCCTTAATAAAATCACCAAGGTCTACCCAATAAAGCATGACAAGCACTCATAGATACCACATCACACAATACCTTGTCTCTGTAAGGCCTGATGTTGAAATTCACCAAACATCGTTCTTTCACCTCCACTATATGTTCATCTTGAAACCAACTTATCCCATAAGGATAACAATGTTTAAGCCTCTTCAAGCCAAGATTTTGTATCATCTCTTATGATACCAAATTATTAGTACTACCACTATCCATAACAACCTTACAACATTTACCTTCTAATTTGTACACAGTCCTAAACAAATTCCTCCTTTGAATAGGTACAACTTCCCACTTACTCAAAATGATTCTACAAAGAATAAGAGTTTATCCCATCTCAGGTTCTGCCATATTCTCCACAAGTGCATCATCAGTAACATATTCCTCATATTCCACAAGATTCTATCTACCCAAATCTACCCAAGCTTTTACTAGATCCTTCAAAACATTGAAAATCTCTATGTCCTACACCACCATATTTGAAACAAGTACCTTTGAATTTATTACTACCATTCCCTCTTCTTTGTACCCTTCGATCAAGTACCTCTTCAATGGTATGCTTCTCTTTACCATTGTTGCTTACTTTCTTCTCCTTCCCTCTAGGATTACCATGTCTTCTCTTTAACTTGTCTTCTACCTTCAACGCATACTGATAAGCATCCTCAACTGTAGAAATTCTTAGCATACTTAAATCATCTTTAATGTTGAAGATTAGACCATTAATATATATCTAGCCACCTTTTCCTTAGATATCTCGCAGTGTCCAGATCTAACTATCATCTTGTAAAACTCCTTAGTGTATTCCTTCACACTCATGTCCTTCTATTTCAAGTTCTACAATTTCTTGAATAATTCCAACTCATAATCTTCTAGAATGAATTTAGCTTTCAATCTAGCAACCATCACCCTCCATCTAGCGATTTTCAATTCACCATGTTCCTCCCCATCTTTATGCAATTCTTTCACCATAAGGAAGCATGGCCCTTCAACTTAGTTTGTGCTAACCTAACCCTTAGTGAATCTTTAATATCCTCAAGTTCAAAGTAATCTTCTAGTTCACTAATCCAATCTATCAAATCCTCAAGATGCAACGAACCAAAAAAAGTAGAAACTTCCATCCTGTGACTTTTACTTACTTGTTTCATAGCCCTCAACAATCTCTCTTCATATGCAGGGATCTTAGTATCTACAGTCTCAAGACCTTCCGCAGCATCTTCATATTCTTCCTCACTCTCAGGATTTCTTCATAATCTATTCAATGCATTTTGGATCTCAGTCCTCATCTCATTTTGGAAGTCCTCTATCATTTTATCTAACCTTCTAGGGTTCATCCTTATAGGCAAGATCTTTCCAATCCTCATGTGCAACTACCTCAGCTTGACGATTTGATTACAAGGTGCTCAATTGCTTCTCACTCAAAAATCTATCCTATACACTTGTATCATGCCTCCAACTCAATGATCAGTTCACCCTTGGTATACCTTTAACCACAAAATTCTCAATTAGAAATAACTCCTCTGTGATCCCCTTGTGCAAGTCCTCTACAATTACAGGCCAGATCCACACTCTATCACCCCACAACAAATTCAACTAGGACTTTGCAAGCTCAGGAACTTGATCTTCTAACATAGGAACATCAACCTTTCTCTAAAACCATCTGACATAGTCATGATAGGAGTTTCTCCAATGGAGATGGTCCAAACCATGCAACAAGAGTCAATGCAGTGGAAGCAACCAACTCGGAAACAAGAGTAGACAATTAACATGCAATAACGTATCTTCACATTTTCACATAATCGTCTATTTACATCACATTGGCCTGCAACATGCATATTACATGTACTTTCAACATACATTCCTGATTACAATAAAAATATTGACTTGACCCTAATGCTAACCTTCCAAGGCTATCCCCTACTCCTCACTACCTAACAAAGACTAGATGCCTCAATATATAGAGCCTTTACACCACATATGTCGGCTAGATCAATTAAATTTCCAAGACTAAGAAAACGTAACATGTAGAAATATAGGCCAAGACCCAAATCATAATATCTCAATGCCAAGATGTAGAAATGATGCGTGATCTAATAGATACATCAAACAAAGATCCAGGAACATCATGATATGAGCCAAAAAGCTTCGCCAATTGGGAAAATGATTCATGAGATCAGAAAACTCAGTATGACCGTTAAAATATGAAGAACACACATAACTGACCTTGAATCTTTAATATCTCCACTATGAAGTATCTAAATGAGGTGCAAACCCAGACATAAGTAAAACATGGTGTCTAGAACCAATCCTGAGGTTCACAACAATAAATGATCCAAAACCAGGAATACCACTAAAAACTCATAAAATTGGAAAACAAGAAAAAAACTAAAAGGAAATATTTTTGGGTGATGCAAGACTTCCAACAACCCAAGGATGCTCCTACATCAGATTCAATAGTAAAAATTACACTCTTTGGAAAGGTCGCATGGAATGTCATTTGAGATGCATGGGTGAAGAATATTGGGAGATTACCGAGACGTAGTATGTTCCTCTTGCAAATCTTGCTACTACTACTCCTAATGAGAAGAAGAAATCTGAATATAACATCAGAGCTAAGGAATCTTTTTTGAGTGCCTTGACTGATACTGAGATGAAAAATATTATGGAATTGAGATCTAGAAGAAACTGGAGACATTGCATGAAGGTGACACTTATGTGAAGCTAGCAAAGTTGTAAAGCCTAAAAGGAAAGTATGAGACATTGAGGATGAGTGAAGATGAGAACATTACTACTTACATGCAAAATTTGAATGACCTTGTGTGCAACATCATATGTGTTAGTGGACAGTTGGATGAGCAAGGATTGTTTCTAAAATTATTATATCTTTACCCCCTTCCTAAAAATACAAGGTTTCTACTATTGTGGAGATAGAAACTATGACAAATGTGACAAGAGACATGATGATTGGTAAGCTTTTAGATTTTAAAATGAGTGAATTTGGTGATGCCCTTCCTAAAGTTGAATCTGCATTCAAAGCTACTCTTTCTATGGATAAAAAAATATATGTTATGGGAGAAAGTTCTACAAGAGTAGCCAAATATGCAAAAGATATGGAAGAAATTGCAAAAGAAGAGCGTAAGCTAGAAGACCTTGGAGCCCTTATTGCAAAGAGATTTCCTAAAGGTACTGGTAAGTATGAAGAAAAATTGCCTCTTAAATGCTTTTCTTGAAAGAAGATTGGTCATTTTGCTTCGAGATGTCTTGAAAAAGAGACTAAGCATAAACCTAGAAAATTCCAAACTAGATATCAAAAGAAATGTTACTATGTTGTTGATGAAGGTGTGACAGATGATGAATTTGATAAGATGGTTCAAAAGAAGATGAATGGGTATTTATTACCATCAAGGAAGAAGATTATTGTGACTCTACAACTTGCATGAATGTGGAAAGATCTTTTGTTGCACAAGTTGAGGAGAAAGATGAATGGGTGATTGACAGTGGATGTTCACATCATATGAATGGAGATAAGAGAAAGTTTGTGAGCTTGGAAAGCTATGATGGTGATGTTGTAAGATTTGGTGATGAGACTCCTTGTCTGAACCATGGTAGAGGGTCCATTACTCTTTATGGTGAGAACAATAATGATGATTTCCTATATGTTGAATATCTAAAGCATAATCTTTTGAGTGTTGGACAATTAGTTGATAAGCGTTATGGTCTGCAATTCAAGAATGGAAAGTGTAGAATATTGGGAAGTTTTGATGTTGAGATTTATTCAAGTACAAAAACCAAAGGTAATTTCTTTCATTTGAATAGCGGTGAGAATAGATGTTTAGTTTCTCAAGTTGATGAAAATTGGTTGTGGCATAAGAGGTTGTGTCATGTGAATTTTTATAATATTGTCAAGATAAGTACTACTCAAGATGTGAGAGATATTCCTAATTTCTTGAAACCTACTAATGCTATGTGTAAGGAATGTTAGATGGGTAAGTAGACTAGATCTATTTTCAAGAGAAAAACTTGTTTTTCTAAAGGATTTTTACATCTTGTGCATATTGATTTATGTGGTCCATCTAGAACTAGAACTTTTCATGGTGACAAAAATTTCATGTTGTTAGTTAATGATTATTCAAGGATGGAATGGGTTACTTTCTTGAGGGATAAATCTGAGGCCCTATAAAAATTAAAGATCTTAAAGGTTATGGTTGAGACAGAGACATGATTGAAGTTTAAGTGTTTGAGATCCAACAAAGGTGGTGAATTCACATCCGGTGAGTTTAATACATTTTGTGATGCAGCCAAGGATGGAGGGAACTCAAAGAGATATGTCTAATCCTTGTAGCATGAATTACACAATAGAAGCAACAAGAAAAAATAAGAAATGAGATATCAACCTTCTTTATTAACTTCATAAAATCATACACAATGGATATACATGCAGTCATACATGCCATACATATAGGCATGATTACAATGAGAAACCCTTAAAAATATTTAGCTATTGTTACAACAAGATAATCTTATGAAACTCTTCCCCTTTAGGAACAAATCCATATGCTTAGAAAGCCTTTTCAAACATCAGGTCAGCCTAGAAAGATCACATTTCCCAATAAGAAAGAAAACATGCTACAACCAATAGATCAGGGCCCAAATCATTAGGATCAACTTCCAATGAATTAAATATGAAATGTGATCCCTCAAGTAGGTCGACCTCAAATGTAACATCATTGAGAAATGATCTGTTAAGCTTCACTAATTGGGAAAACTATCTGGATATCATAAAACAAGAAGACTGGTCAGAAACATGAAGAACAAGATAGTCTCACTAAGAATCAGCAAGATCTCATGCGCGAACTAACCAAATGATGCGTGAACCTAGGATAAGGTCCAAAAAAAATCCATGAACATGTTGTAAGGATCACAACCTCCAAGAATATGCACATAACGATCACAGAAAGAAAATATAAGACTGATCAAACATGAAAATAGGAAAACAAATATTTTTGGTTGATGCAAGATTGCTAGTATCCCAAGATGCTCCTACATTAGACACCTGAGGTTATTTCAAAATTGAGCCTCTCACTTTGCGGGGGAAAAAGGAAAACCAAAATGGTCAACCTCATCCTGAGAAATCCATGAAGAATCTTCATTTGGTATGTCCTTTCATTTAACAAGATACTCCATATAATGCTTACCTCTTGTACTTCTACCAACTCATTTGTCCAAAATATTCTCTATTTTCTCCATATGCTTCTTAAGATATTGTTAGTTCACATCTGATGCATCACTGCTACTAGAATCTTATTCATGATACTCATACAAATCCGCAACATTGAATATAGGTGATATATGCATGTCATCTAGTAAATCTACTTCATATGTATTCATTGAATCAAATCTCCTCAAGATCTTACAAGGACCAAATTTCTTCATCCTTAACTTATTGTAAGTACCAACAGGAAATCTATTCTTCTGTAAGTACACCATAACTTCATCTCCTACCCAAAATTCCTTATGTCTTTGTTTCATGCATGCTCTCCTTTTGTAAGCCTAATTCATTTTCTCCAAATGTTGTCTCACTCCTTCATGTAATGATTTTATAACGTCAGCAAATTCTTCTTTATAATTCCTCTTAAAAAAATAACTGACATCCCTCAATTTTGTCACTCCCTTAGGATTAAAACCAGTAACTACCTCAAATGGTTTCTTCCTTGTGCTCCTATTTATTGAATTATTGTAAGCAAACTCAACTTGAGGTAAAAATAGATCCCAATTTATTGGCTTATATTCAACTATACATCTCAACAAATTTCCTAAACTCATGTTCACAAATTATGTCTGTCCATCAGTCTATGGATGAAAAGTAGAACTATACTTCAAATCAGCATTCATCTTCCTCCAAAGTGCTCTCCAGAAATTACCAACAAACCTAATATCCCTATTTGAAACAATACTCATAGGTAATCCATGTAACCTCACTATCTCCCTGAATAATAAATCAACTACATGTACTACATCTGTAGTCTTCTTACAAGGAATGAAATGTGCCATCTTAGAAAATCTATCTACAATCACAAAAATTGAATCATAGCCTCTCTGTGTTTTTGGAAAACCAAGCACAAAATCCATACTAACTTCTTCCCAAGGTCTAGCTGGTACTGTCAAAGGTGTATACAATCCCACATTCTGACTAGTACCCTTTGCAACTTGACAAACTTTATAACCCTGAACAAAATTTTCCACATGCTTCTGAACTTGCAGCCAAAAGTAGTCCTCACTCACCAAATCTATTGTCTTATCAATGCCAAAATGTCCTTCCAATCCTCCATTATGTTTCTCCTTAATGAAATCATCTCTCATAGAACTTCTGGGTATACATAATTAACTACCTTTGAATAACATTCCAACCTGAATAAGATAATCTAACCACTTACTCCTTGTCTACAACAATAGGTTCTCTACAAGCTCTCCAAGGTTTGGTGAAGTCTGGATCATTCTCATACAATGTTTTTAACTCATCAAAACCCAATATTGCTATCTTAATTTCAGTCAACAAAGGTCTTCTCCTACTCAAGGCATCAACAAATTTATTTGACACACCACTCTTATGTTTCAACACAAATGTATAGCTCTATATGAAATCAACTCATCTCATATGTCTCTGATTTAACTTACCTTGGCTGCTCAAATACTTCAGTGCTTGATGATCAATATATAGTACAAACTCCCTGGGTAACAAATAATGTCTCTATTTCTTCAATTCTTCAATTAGAGTATAAAACTCCTAATCATATACTGAATACCTTCTTTTAGCATCATTCAACTTCTCACTAAAATATGCAGCAGGTCTTCCTTCTTGACTCAAGACAACTCCAATTGCATTTCCACTAGCATCACAATCTACTTGAAATAATTTATTAAAACTAGGTAAAGCTAACACTGGTTGTTCAGTCACCTTTTTCTTCAGAAATTCAAAACTCCTTTGTGCTCCATGTGTCCGCTTAAATTCCTTCCTATCTCCTCTCATAGTTTCAGTCATCGGTCCACAAATTGAACTGAAGTTTCAGATGAACTTTCAGTAAAAACTAGCCAACCCATGAAATGATCTTACCTCTCCAACATTCTTTGGTGTAGGCCACTCAACGATGAATTTCACTTTCTCAGGATCCATCTTCAACCCTTCAACATATATCCCAAATCCCAAATACACTAATTCCTCTTTCATGAAAGTTCACTTTTTGATGTTGATTAGCAAATTCTCCTCCCTTAACTTCTTCAATACTTGTCTAACATGCATCAAATGCTCCTCTTTTCTCTTACTGAAAATCAAGATATCATCCAAATACACAATGAAAAACTTTCCTAAGAATCTCTTTAGAACTTAATTCATTAACCTCATGAAAGTACTAGCTGCATTAGACAATCCAAAAGGTATATTTACCAACCACTTATACAATCCTTCATTTATCTTGAATGCAGCCTTCCACCAATCACCTTCTCTGATTCTAATATGGTGATATCCACTCTTCAAATCTATCTTGGTGAAATATCTAGCTCCACTCAAACAATCCATCAAATCATCTATCCTTGGAAAAGGAAACTGGTACTTGATTTTGATCTGGTTGATGGCTCTAGAATTGGTACACAACCTCTATTTTCCATCTTTCTTAGGTGCTAATACTACAGGCACTGCACATGGACTCAAAATTTCTTTGATCAATCCTTGTTGCAACAAATCTTACACTTGTCCATTGAGTTCTTCATTTTCTGTTGGTGTCATCCTATATGATGCTTTGTTAGGCAAAGTAGCCCCCGATATCAAATCCATACAATGGCTAATACTTCTCACAGGTGGTAATCCATCAGGGACACTATCTATTATGATGCCTGCATACTCATTCAACAATCCAATGATCTCTTCTGGGTATTCTTCTCTTGATACAAACTTCTTAGAATCCTTAGGTACTAAGGAAAAACACACATTATTATGCCTCATGGCATCCAAAAAATTCCTACCATCCACTCAACAAATCCTTACACTCATACACACTTCGCTCTTAAGGGGTTCCTCTAAAGGTAGAAAATTTTGTTTCATCCCATTAGCAATAATGGTGTATACATTCTTCCTATTATGTATATCTTTCCTATCATACTACCATGGTCTAACCAACAAGATATGGCACACATCCATAGGTGTAATATCACACAAAACCTCATCATAATACTTCCCAATCTTGAATTTAACAAAGCATTTTTCACTTACCAATACCTTATGTTCATCTTGTATTCATGCAATCTGATAGGGTTTAGGATGTTGCAACCTCTGCAAATTTGATTTGTCAACCAATTCCTCTGAGGCAAGATTATCATAAATGCCATTATCTATGACAATATTGTACACCCTATCTTGTACCTTGTATCTAGTTTTGAACAAATTCTTTCTCTGTAAAGACTCCTCTTGTTCTCTATGGTATAGGATTCTCTGAGTCATCAAGGTGGCTCATTCCTCTACTTTCTTTTTGTTTAATTTTCCAATGGACTCCTCATCTACAAATGTTTTTTGCTTACTGCCTTCTACCTTATTCTTAGAGTTGCCTTGTTTGCACACAAAGGCTCAAAGCCCTCCTTCACCATATTTGAAACAAGTGCCATTTAACTTCCTTCTTTCACCACTACCTTATCCTTCATTGTGATAGGAACTCCTATCATTCCTCTTATAGAGATTATTATCTTTAGTCTCTGAATCATTCCTTCCTTGATCTGCAAAAGATCTACCTCCTCCAGTATTAGTACTGGATCAACCTCTCTAAAATCTTCCTCCTCTACCTCTTTTCCTTTTCTCATACCTTATGTTCAACTTTTCTTTAGCCTTCAAAGGCCACTTGTAAGCTTCTTCCACACTCCTAATCTGTATTAGATTGATTTCATCTTGTATTGACACCCTTAAACCATTAATGTAGTGAGAAAATTGTTCAACTTCATCATCTACATGACCAGATCTAATATTCAGCTTGTAGAAATCCTTATTGTAACTCTCAACGCTTAGGTCCTTCTGCTTCAAGTTTTGCAAATTCTAGAATATACTTACTTGATAATCCTCAGTCAAAAAATTAGGTTTTAGTTTACTCACCATCCTATCCCAAGATTTGATCTGGTCTTTACCTCTTCTCTTTCAATCTATTTGTAAATGTTCCCACCATAAGGATGTATGTCCCTTTAACTTATTGCAGACATATTTTACCTTCTTCTCTTCACTAGTTCCAAGTACTTATCCATCTCTATGATCTAATCTATCAATTCATCTGAATCAAGGCTACCATGATAGTCAGGTGGATTAAAATGAGGTATCTTATTAACATTAGTCAAGGCTCTGATGAGCCTATCCTCTTCTTGATTTAGCTCCAGTTACGCCTTATTGTTCTCTCCTTCCCTGACCTGATTCTAATTTTGTTCATCTCCTTCTTCATCACTTGCATCTTCTATATGTTGTACTCTCCTCTGAGTAGTTTCTACCACTTCTAATCTAGCATAAATTTTTCTTAACAAATCCAATACAACTGGATCTACACTCCTTGCTCCACCTTTGGAATTTCTTCTGTCCATCTTCACAATCTTCAACAGTTATAGGTCAGATCTTTTCTTCTGCCACCCCACCAGCAAAACCCTAGGTTGAAAAACCTTGCTCTGATACCACTTAATGCATTCAAGGATGGAGGGAACTCAAAGAGATTTGTCTGATCCTTGCAGCATGAATTACATAACAGAAGAAACAAGCAAAAACAAGAAGAAATGAGAGATCAACCTTCTTTATTAACTTCAAAAAATAATACACAATGGATCTGCAACATGCATTCATACATGTTAGGCATATAGGCCTGATTACAATTAGATAATATTTAGCTATTGTTATTAGCTATTGTTACAACAAGATAATATTTTGAAACTCTACCCCTTTAGGAACAAATCTATAAGCTTATAAATCCTTCGCAAACATTAGGCCAACCTAGCAAGATCACATTTCCCAGTAGGAAATAAAATATGCTATAAATAATAGGTCAAGACCCAAATCATTAGGATCAACTTCCAATGAATGAAATATGAAATACAATCACTCAAGTAGGTCAACCACAAATGTAACATCATCTATAAATGATCCATTAAGCTTCATTGATCGAGAAAACCATCACAGAATTGAAAAACAAGAAGATTGGCCGGAAACATGTAGAACATGACAGTCTCACCAAGAATCAGTAAGATCTCATGCGCGAAGCAGCCAAATGATGCGTGAACCTAGGATAAGGTCCAACACTAAGCCATGAACACGCTGTAAGGATCACAACCTCCAAGAATATACATAAAATGATCGTAAAAAGAAAAGCTAATAATGATAAAATATGGGGTGAACGCACAATAGTGGGTTACACTTTTTTTCCTAAACAAACACTGAACTCTACATTTTGAAAAAAAACTAGATTCGGATGCATATTGCCATTAAACCATTTGAAATCAGAAGATGAAGTAAACTAGAGTATTTTAGGATTTTCTATCTAGATTATATATATATATATATATTTGAATTAATTTGAATGGTTTTTTTCCTCCCACAAAAACTGCTATGTTGTTGAAAATGTCATTTTCAAAGAGTTACATTAACTTCATAGAGCATAAATTTTTTTTTCTAAAATATATATCAATGTGATTCTTTAGAATTTAGTTTTGTAACATCCATACAGAGGGCATGCAATTGGTTTGACGACATTATCATGATTATTGCATATTTTATGAATGTTTGAAGTTGAGTAAACCGTAATTTTGACATACCTTGACTACATAGCTTATAACTTGTGTATTTATCGAAATTCAATTTTTATTTTGATAGAAAGTAGACTCGAAGACGGAGGGCATTATTATTTTTCAATTTTTTTCTCTTTTCTACTATTTTTCATTGAACGCCAAACTTGGAGGTTTATATTTGTTAAAAAACCTACATTCGATGCACGTCAAAAAACATAGGCCTAATTAATTGAAAAAATTTCAAATCTATATTCATTAGAAATCTCATTCATAGTACTTGTGCGATGCAAAAGGATGTCTCCTTATTCTTCCATTTGAGCCCTGTGTTTGAGCCCCAAAGCCATGAAAACTCCAGACTTGTGTCAACCTCTGCAAATGGCCTCTAATCAGAGACTTTCAATAGAAACTACTTTCGATAGAAAGTAGTTTCGATCCAAACTAATTAGTTTTGATCAAAACTACTTTCTATTGAAAGTACTTGACTATAATTTCCCTTAATCAAGGACTTTTGATAGAAAGTACTTATGATAGAAATTACTTTCTATCGAAAGTATTTTCTAAATCCGCTTGCTTTACGAATTTTAGGAGGAATTGCTTCCTCTGAAAAAGTGTAACCCACTATTGTGGGTTCACCCTATGAAAATAGGAAAAAAAAAAAATTGGTTGATTCAAGATTGCCAATATCCCAAGATGCTCCTGCATTATTTTGTGAAGAGCATGGGATAAAGACATAGATGTATGCCCCGTGGACCCCACAACAAAATGGTGTGGTAGAGATAAAGAAAAGAACCATTAAAGACACTGCAAGGATAATTATGATAGAAGGAAATGTTATGCATGCTTATTAGAGAGGTGTTGTGAGTACTAAAATTTACACATTGAACCGAGTGCAAATAAATGACAATACTAATAAGACTCCTTATGAATTATGGTATGGAAATATTCCTACTATGAGATATTTTATAATTTATGGAAGTAAATACTATATCAAAAGAGATGAAGATTTAGGAAAGTTTGATGCTAGAAGTGATGAAGGTATCTTTCTTTGTTATTCAACAAAAAGAAACACATACATATATTACAATAATAGAGTGAGAAAGATAGTTGAGAGTGAAAATGTCAAGGTGGATGAAAGCAATCAGATATAGACTAATCTTGCAGATATGATTCAGATGATTAGGATGAAAATGAAAATTAAGGAATGATGCCTTAAACTCACAATAAAGTTCAGATTGTCTCGGTGCATCAATATGGAGATGAAGCAACACAAGATTCCAATATTCATGAAAATCCTAAAAAATCCCAGGTATGTAAGGTTGAATTGCTCAAAAAATTAGATAATTGGTGATGGAAACAAAGGTGTTCAAACTAGAATAAATGTTGTTAAAGATAGAGTTGAATATTGCTTGATTTCAAAGATTGAACCTAGGGATTTTAGTGAACCATGTCAAGATGAACATTGGGTGAAGGAAATGAAAGAAGAGTTGAATCAAATTGAGAAGAAAAAATATGGGTTCTTATTCACATACCTAAGGATAAGAATGTAATTATAACTAAGTGGGTCTTTCGAACAAATTGAATGAAGATGGTGAAGTGATCATAAATAAGGCAAAACTTGTTTTTAAAAGATATTCACAATGGAAGGTTTTGAATTTGAGGAGAATGTTGCTCCTGTGTCTAGAATTGAAGTTATGAGATTATTTCTTGCTTATGTTGCTTACAAAGATTTCAAAGTATATTATGTTAGAATAGATGAGAGGGGGGGGGGGGGGGGGGGGGNGGTGAATTAGTGGCCTTAAAATAATTCCAAAAATCCAACCAAAACTTATATCTCAAATATACTATCCTCAGTTATCTTTCAATCCATCAAGATGTATGCCTTAAATAACTTTAACAAATATAACTTGCTCGGTAAGATATATTGTTTATCTTTTCTAGACTTTACCGAGTAGCAACAATTAAACTTAGTGTTTACCGACCAATCTAGTATTACTAATGTGTAAAACAGAATATCAATGTAATGAAATAAATACACATTTGATACATAGATTTTAACGTGGAAACCCTGTTAAGGAAAAAAACCACTTGGGACCAATAACCCAAAATTTTCACTCTTCTGAAGTGAGCTTGGTAAAGAGCCAACCTTGTTAAAGGTTAAAAACACACTGTTAAGTGTGACCTTGTTAGAGGATTAAAAACTAACATTTTTTCTTTTGACCTAGCATTCATTATGTTGTCAACAAGAAAATCTTTTGATACTCTTGAGTATCTCAATACAATAAGGATGGTTTAATCCCACTCGGTTAAGAGATTTTGTGAATCAATGGTTAAACTGATACAGTAAATGACCTATTCAAAATACAACTTTAACTTGCAGATATTCAGATCTATTGTTAGTCCAATAATACCTATCTGATAGATATGCTCTTCAATTCCTTTCCTCTCTTACTTTCTTCTTTCTTCTTAGTGAATGCTTTGTCCTCTGTTGCTCGGTGTCTGCAGAATTCCTTGGCTCTGTTCTTCAACTTGTATGATCAGATCTGCATGAAGACTTCTATCTTCACCAAAATTATATTATTCATCATTCCTCTTTTTCATGAATTCCTTGTCTCTTTATATAGACATGATTAGCTGCTCAATCTCCTTGTTTTCATCGTAGATCACTTCTTGATCCGTAAAACTCGCCATGCTTGCTTTAATCCATAAATTCCTCCTTCATTTTTATGCCACAAATCTCTCCATGATAGCTAGGAATAAAACATGCTTTAAATCTCCCTCTTTGCTTTAGTTCAACTGATCGTTAAGAATAAATAAATCCATCAGTTAATCTCTAAATATGGCTCCTAACAACTAAGTGTTTTATCATTCTTTAACTTTAGTTCTGATCGTTCATCAACTCTAGTTAGCTCGGTCATTGATTCTAGTTGTGCTCGGTGATAACTTCAGTTATGCTCAGTTACTGAGGTGCTTGGTATACACTGTGAACTGCTCGGTATTCATTGTCTGTCAGTGTGCAGTGTTCTTCGATGTTTACTGTCACTCGGTGTATACTGAACTTTTATGTTTTACCGACCACATAAACTTTGTCTCTTTAACTCTTCAAGTTTATGACAATATGTATATGACCAGTTAGATTATATCAAGTTGACATCAATGAAAATATAATACATTAACCAATTTAATGTCTTGCATTCACTTTTGCAGCTCGATGATCATCATCTTTAAACATTCAATTAGTTATAGTTCATCAATCTCTCCCTTTGGCATTGATGGAAACACACTATGACATATGCAGTATAAGATATGCCATAACATACCAAATTTATTGTTCTATAACCAATTCAAATATTTGAATCTTGGTAAGCTCTTCTAGCTTAGATTTGATTCTGTTGTGTGCTCTCCCTTTCTTCATTCCCTTCAATGGATAGGTGTAGCAGTTTTGTCTTCTGATTATGTCTCTCCCTTTCTTGTAGAATCTCTTCTCCAATTCTCTCCCTTTGATGGATAGTTACTTCATTTAATATTTCTCTCTTCATCATCCTTGGATCTTTCTCTCCCTTTGTAGAAACTTTGTTCTATGATCTTTTCTCTCCCTTTGACTAATGTTCTTCTCCCTGATGGATATTTCATTTCTCTCCCTGATGGATATTGATGGATATTTCATAAAATTCTTCTCTCCCTTTGACAACAATGCCAAATAATATATCATTGAATCTCCTCTTTATTAGCAATACAACTCTTCTTGTAGCCTATAATATTTCTTGTGTGTGTTTCAGATAAGTACCTTCTTGTACTGATATGTCATTGTAGTCCATATCTAGTCCATATCTAGCTTGCATTAACATGATTGATCTTCTAATAATGTGTAGGTTGATGCAGCCTCTAAGTCAACTTAGTGACCAGTAGACAAGGGATGAACCACTAGTCTATTCCTCAGGTACTCAAATGTATATTTTGGAAATGGTTTTGTGAATATGTCTGATAGTTGTTCTTTGGATTGTACATATTCCAGTATCACCTCTTTCTCTTGTACTTGTTCCCTCAAGTAATGATACTTAATAGCTATGTGCTTTGTCTTAGCATACATCACAAGGTTCTTTGAGATGTTTATAGCACTAGTATTATCACAATAGATAATTACTGGGTCAAGAATTTCTTTATTCATACCTTTCAAAAATTTCTTGATTCATGCAATGTTAGAGCAATTTGCAGCAGCAGCTACATATTTTTCTTCTATAGTTGATTGAGATATGCATCCTTTCTTTTTACTTATCCATGTGACAAGTCTGTCACCCATAAAGAATGCTCCTCCTATTGTGCTATTTCTATCATCTATGTTTCCAGCCCAATCAACATTAGTATAAACTTGTAGCTCAAATTTGCCTTCTTTATTGTACCACAAACCATAGTCTTAAGTATTCTTTAGATATCTCAAAATTCTTTTAACAACAATCATGTGCGATTCCTTAGGATTAGCAGAGAATCTTGCAACTATACCAACTGCATGTGCTGTATTAGGCCTAGTGTGTACAACATACATTAGTTTTCCAATCATAGATCTGTATAAGGTCTAATTTACCTCGGTTGTCTTGTCTTCCTTTGTCAATTTGCATCTGGTTACCATAGGTGTTCCAACTAGTTTGGAGTCCCCCATCTTGAATATCTTCAGAACTTCTTTGATGTATTGGGATTATGTGATGTAGATTCCTTCATCCTGTTGTAGAATCTGTAGACCAAGGAAAAATTTGATCTCTCCAAACATTGACATTTCAAATTCTTTGCTCATTTCATCAGCAAATGAGTTGCATAGCATATCATTACCTCCAAATATGATATCATCAACAAATATCTCAGCAATCAAAATCTTATCATCAGTTTCCCCTTTCAAATATAGATTACTGTTGTCACTTGTTCTAACAAATCCAATACTAATGAGATAAGAGTGAATTCATTCATACCATGGTCTCGGTGCTTGTTTCAATCCATACAAGGTTTTGTGTAATTTACAAACCATGTTCATTTTGTTAGGATCAAAAAACCCTTCAGGTTGTTCAATGTATATCTCCTCTTCTAGTATTCCATTTAGAAATGCAGATTTAACAGCCATTTGGTATACTTTGAATCCTTTAAAAGCAGCATAAGCAAGTATAATTCTTACTCCTTCTATTCTAGCAATGGGCACAAAGTTTTCTCCATAGTCAATACCTTCTTGTTGTGCATACCCTTTGCATGCCAGTATTGCTTTGTTTCTTGTGACTTCTCCATTCTCATTCAGTTTGTTTCTGAAAATCTATTTGGTACCAATGACATTTTTTCACTCAGTCTAGGTACTAATGTCCATATTTTATTCTTCTCAATCTATTCAATCTCTTCATTCATTGCACTAATCCATTCTTGATTCTCAAGTGCAACATTAATAGATTTAGGCTCAAAATCACAAATCAAACATCTAGTGTTAAGTGACTTACTTCTTGTTTTCATTCCATCTCTTTTGTCTCCAATGATTTGTTGGCAAGTAATCAATTTTGTGTAAATGTGATTTAATTTTTGGTTATCATTTATGGCAACACATCTGGGTTTCAGATCGATTCCAGTAAAGATAAGTTTTGATGATTCAGAAATTGACAAAGTATAAAAGCAGAGATACAAAAGTGTTTTGGATGTCGAAGATCGAGATCGATGATTTAGGGCAAGCAAGCTTAGAGGAAGATATTATGGGGTATGTATGACCTCCACCTAAGATCAATTTGGTTTTGGTTGAGTCTACGGTGAGTTAGAAATAATTGAAGACAGACAAACTGCATCAAAACAACGATACAAAGCAGTTGGACAGTAGCGAAGATTGAGGGAGTATGAATTGGAATCCAGACAATCAAAGTTGTATTTTGGTTTTTGATAACCTCCACATTGACTATGCAAGAGTGTCGACTATGCATTTGGTATTTACTATATTAAATGTATTTTGTATTGAAGGTCGACTTTGTAATATTTGTAATGTTCATATTGAGAGTCGACTTTGTAAAGTTGTGAGATATATATGTAAGATCATTTTGATAAAGATAGGAAGTGGCAAGTTGGACAGTTGGATGAGTTGTTGAGCGAATAATAGAGCAGAGAATGACAGAGATCATTGAAGAAAAATAAAGGAACTATCTAAGCACCAGTTTTTCTTGTTTTTGTTCATGACTGAGAACACTTTGTAACCTGAATTATATTGTAAGAGTTGTAAGCTTAGTTGGCCCCTAGCAGGGTGTTGTGAACCTTTAACAGGGTTGTAATTCCTTTAACAAGGAAATGTGCTATGTAATTCAGCTCCTAACAGGGCTAGGTCTCCTTACATGGACATTATACTTTAGTACATGCTTGTGGGTACCATCCCCATCGGGGTTTTCCCTTGGCCATGGTTTCCTCAAAAATAAAATATGGTGTTATGAGTACTGTGTCATTTTCTTATGTTCTTTTCTTTACTACAAGTTTATGGTTAATATTTAAATGGTTGAAGAATTTAATTAAGTGCTATAATATTGATTCACCCCCCCTCTCAGTATTATCCAATCCTAACATGATTTGGTCCTGTGGATGGTGTCTTCTGACATATTTAGCAAGTACAGGTTCATATCTTTGTTCTTCATTATCACTCGGTTCAGCATTGTGAGCATTTTCTTGATTCTCAGTGTGTGTAGATTGTTGCTCGGTTGCATTGTCCTATCACTCAGGCAAGGTGTCAGGTTCTTCAATGTAGAAAAATCTGTTGTAATCTTCCGGTTCCTTTCTGATTTCCTCATCATTTTTCTCAGAAAATTAAATTCACTTTAACATTTGCACTTTCAATGATTTTGTTAGAAGATTTGTTCTGACATTTATAAGCTTTTCTTTTAGTAGAATATCCTAGAAATATTCCTTCATCACTTTTAGAGTCAAGTTTCCCATTTCTATCATCTTTCAGTATATAACATTGACTTCCAAAATTTTTAAAGTAACTCACATTTGGTGTGTATCCATACCATAGCTCATAAGGTGTCTTATTGGTGTCTTTCTTCAATTGAACTCAGTTTAGTGTATAGACAACAGTACTTACAACTTCTCTCTAGAATGTTTGCGTGATGCCTTTTTCAATCATCAGTATTCTGGCACAATCAACAATTGATCTATTTCTCCTTTCAACAATCTCATTTTGTTGTGGTGTTCTCGGTGCAGAAACCTATCTTGTAATCCCATGCTCATTACAAAAGTTAGTGAATCCATCAAAAATAAATTCTCCTCATCTATCTGATCTTAAACATTTTAGTTTGTTTCCACTTTATTTTTCAACTTTAGCTTTATACCATTTGAACATCTTAAATGCTTCAGATTTCTCTTTTAAGAACATAACAATCATCATCCTAGAATAGTCATCAACAAATAGAATAAAGTATCTATCACCATAATAGCTCTTTGTTCTCATTGGTCCACATAAGTCAGTATGGACTAACTCCATAATAGCATTAGATGTGTAGGTTTTTCTCTTGAAGCTAGACTTTGTCATTTTTTCTTTTTGACAATTCTTCCACATAACATGGTTGAGCTTTGAAATACTCGGTAAGCCTCTTACTTTTCTTTTCTCACTTATCTTAACCATTTTGTCAAAATTCACATGACATAATGTTTTATGCCACAACCAAATATCTTCCTTTCTAGCCAATAAACAAGTGGTCTTAATATCATCAAGATAGAATAGATTACCTTTTGTTTGTTCACTAGTGCCGATCAACTTTCCTGTTCCATTATAGATCTTTGCATTTTTGTTTTCAAATGCAACTCAGTGTCCTGTGTTATTCAGTTGTGAAACACTCAATAAATTATAGTTAAGTCCTTTCACCCAATATGCATTTTCACATCTGATCATATTATTCAACATGATGGTACCTTTTCCTTCAACTGGGTAAGGTGAGTCATTACCCATCCTAGCTGATCCACCATTATAATATTCAAAAGTTTCAAACTTTTCTTTATCTCCAGTCATGTGATGAGTACAACCACTATCAATAATCCATACATCATTTTTGATAAATTTAGATATGAGTGCAATTTCAACATACCTTTCTTCTTCATCTGAATCATCCTTCATAGCAACAAATACTACCTCAACAAATTCATCATAATAAGTGTTCAAATTTTCAGCTTTGTTCTCAACCAGGTAACAAGCCTTCTTGCCTTTGTCCTTGTAATCTCGGTTATCTCTTCTGTCAGAGTGTCGGTTGCTTATGTAGTCTCGGTCATCACTTATGTCAAACTTCTTTTCATAAGATCTATAATTGTTTCTTTCATCCTTTCTCTTGTTAGGACATCTAGCAGCAAAATGTCCAATTTCTTTGCAATTAAAACATACCAATGGTAATTTACCTTTATATCTTCCTTTACCTCTATGTAGTCTCCTAGCCATTAGTGCTTCAAGTTCATCAATTTCGTGTTCATCACTATCACTATCACTGTCACTATCATTTCTCATAGTGTGTTTGTGACTAGATTTGCTTATTTTCAGAGAAGATTTGAATGCAGACTCAATAGTTGGTAAGACACTATTGTCATAGTTGTTCATCTCAAATGAAATAAGTCTACCAATCAAACTATCAAAAGTAACATTGTTACTAGCTACTGCTCTCATTTCTTGAATTGTAGATACTCTAATAGCATAAACATGTAGTAAGGTTCTCAGAAATTTTACTTACAACTATTTCTTCCTCAATTACTCCTCCTACTCCTCATATAGTATTAACAACTTCTTTGATTATGTCACTGTACTGAGTGATGTTCTCTCCTTCTTTCATTTTCAGGTCATCAAACTTTTCTCTTAGGATTTTAGCTTTAGCTCTCAGCACATTTGCATCTCCTCCATTTACTAGCTTGAGTTTGTCCCACATTTGTTTTGTAGTGGTGTATGATTTCAAATCTTCAAATTCAACATCAGATAGTGAAGAAGCAAGTTCTATCATCATAGAATTGTGTTCATGTTTCTCTCTCAATTGATCAACAGTCAGAGGTCCAGTAGGTGCAACACATTATGTATCCAAGTATTGTGTGACATCATTTCCAATACTTGATAGATGAAGTCTTATCTTGCTTTTCCATGATGCAAAGTTGTCTTTCTTCAACTTAGGCTGATCCCTTTCACTCATCTTGTGACCTTTAGCTTAAGTCTTTAAACTCTCTTTCAAGCACCAAAGCTCTGATACCAATTGTTAGAATAACTGAGAGGAGGGGAGGGGGGTGACTTAGTGGCCTTAAAATAATTCCAAAAATCTAACCAAAACTTATATCTAAAATATAATATCCTCAATTATCTTTCAATCCATCAAGATGTATGCCTTAAATAACTTTAACAAATATAACCTGCTTGGTAAGATATATTTTTTATCTTTTCTAGACTTTATTGAGTAGCATCAATTAAACTTATTGTTTACTAACCAATCCAGTACTACTAATGTGTAAAATAGAATAACAATGTAATAAAAGAAATAGACATTTGACACATAGATTTTAACGTGGAAACCCTCTAAAGGGAAAAAAAAAACCACTTGGGACTGGTAACCCAAATTTTTCACTCTTCTAAAGTGAGCTCAATGAAGAGCCAACCCTATTAAAGCTTACAAATGCACTGTTAAGTGTGACCTTGTTAGAAGATTCAAAACTAACAGTTTGTCTTTTGACCTAGCATTCACTATGTTGTCAACAAGAAAACCTTTTAATACTCTTGAGTATCTCAATACAATAAGGATGGTTAAATCCCACTCAGTTAAGAGATTTTATGAATCAATGGTTAAACTGATACAGTAAATGATCTATTCAAAATACAACTTTAAATTGCAGATATTCAGATCTATTTTTAGTCCAATAATGACTCGCTAATCAATATGCTCTTCAATTCATTTGCTCTCTTACTTTCTTCTTTCTGCTCGGTGAATGCTTTGTCCTCTATTACTTGGTGTCTGCAGAATTCCTTGGCTCTGTTCTTCAGCCTATATGATCAGATCTGCATGAAGACTTCTATCTTCACCAGAATTATATTCAACATTCCTCTTTTTTCATGAATTCCTTGTCTCTTTATATAGACATGATTAACCACTCAATCTCCTTGTTTTCATCATAGATCACTTCTTGTTCTGTAAAACTCGCCATGCTTTCTTTAATCCGTAAATCTCTCCTTCAGTTTTATTCCGCAAATCTCTCCATGATAGTTGGGAATAAAACGTGCTTTAAATCTTGAATGGTGAGTTGGAAGAAGAAGTGTACATAGAGAAATTAGATGGATTTACATTGACTAATCAAAGTGATATAGTTTTCTAGTTGAAGAAATATTTGTATGGATTGAAGAAAGCTCCTAGAGCCTGTATGCGAGATTGGATAAGTATCTAGTGAATCTTGGATTTAACAAAGGTAGTATTGACAGTAATTTGTATTTCAAGATTGATCATGATAACCTTCTGATTGTTGAAGTTTTTGTTGATGACATTATCTTTGGAGGGAATGACAAGTTAAGTAGAGAGATTGCTAATGAAATGCAAAATGAATTTGAGATGTCTATGATTGAAGAGATGAAATTATTTCTTGGTCTACAAACCACACAATTAGATAATGGAATCTTTATATCCCAATCCAAGTATGTTAGAGAGTTTTTGAAGAAATTTGGTATGGAAGATTCAAATCCAGTTGGTACACCTATGATGACAAGATGTCAGTTTACAAAGGATGATGATTATCCTAAAGAAAATCATACCATATACAGATCTATGATTGGTGGATTACTTTATTTAACTCATACCAGGCCTAATATTATTAGTGTTGTATGCATTGTTTCTAGATGTCAAGCAGGTCCTAAGGAATCTCATGTTGTTGTTGTTAAAAGAATATTCAGATATCTGAAAGGGAAATTTGATTATGGTTTATGGTATCCTAAAGATGATGATTTTACCTTGAGTGCTTTTACTGATGCTAATTGGGTAGGAAATGTGGATGACAGAAAGAGTACTAGTGGTGGTGTATTTTTCTTGTTAAAGAGATTGGTTTCATTTTTGAGCAAAAAGAAAAATTGTATTTCACAGTCTACTATAGAGGTAGAATATGTTGCTGCTGCAATAAATTGTACTCAAGTTGTATGGATGAAGCAAATGTTTAAAGATATCAGAGTAGAGTATGATGAGCTATTGCTATCTACTATGACAATTCAAGTGCTATAAACATTTCAAAAAATTCAGTGTTGCATTCAAAGAAAAATTATATATCTATTAAGTTTCACTTTTTGAGAGAGAAGGTCAATGAGAAGGAAGTCAGATTGGAGTATGTGCCTACAAAGGAAGAGAGATCAGATATTTTCATGAAGCCTTTTCCTAAGGAAATTTTTTAGTATTTTGAGATATTTTCGTGAAGCCTTTTTCTAACGATTAATTATGAGTCTCCTTTGATTTCTAATGCCTCAATTCTTTGTTCAACACAATGTTTTAGTCCTCTACCCAGAGCTATTACCTTTGCCTCATTATTCCTTGCCACTCTGAGGTAACCACTTACCCCGAACACCATTTCAACCTCATGATTTATTACTATGCATTCATGTCTAGCTTCTCTGGGTTTCCCTTGGAAGTTCCATCAAAGTTGAGTTTCAACCATTCCTTCCCTGGTGGATTGTAGTTAGTGGATTTTCAGTTTATTTTTTTTATGTGACATTGATGAAGGGGGTTTCAGACTTACCCATTTTCCTGAATTCTTTTGTCCCAATCATTAATAAACTCTACTTTCCCGCTATATGCCTTCGTATTTGCAATTTCACATATTCCCCCTCATCTTTTCAATAACCATGTCAATTCCCAATTCTTTCCCTTAAAAATTTTTCCTATTGTGTTCCTTCCATATATGTCATGCAACCATTAAAAGAGATGTGGTCTAAAGTGCCCCCCACAACGATTTTTGGTTCAGGATTGGCCATCCCTTCAAGAAATTAATAAGCCCCTCTTCCCAGGCCGAGCACCATTCTAGTTCTTGGAAAATACAATCCCAACACCTTCTAGCAAATGGACATGCGTATACAAAATAATCAGTTGTTTCCTCACTTTTTTGCAGAGATGACAAAAACTAGGTCCCAAAAATCCATAAATCTTTAGTCATTCTCCAATTAGAATTCTCCTGTGTATGACAGTCCAAAGACAAGCTTCGACTCTCACTCCAACCAACCCATCCCACCAAAGTTTAGTGAGCCAAGCATTGTTTTCCTTCTAGAGATATTGAATGTGACAATTGAGCTTCACTTTGTATTCTTCTGACTAAGCAACACACCATATTATTTCATCATCTTCATTCCTTAGAGATATCCTTCTTGCCAATAATAACTTTGATAATCTTATCTGGTCTTCTTCTGGCATCCATATGCTAGATATTGATATCCATATAAAGATGCCACTTCAAGCTTGAGTTTCATCAACATAATCCCTCACAAACTCCCTGAACTCCCACTCCACTTCATTGATCCAATCCTGCTGTCGTAAGATATTGCTTAAACACTCACCTCCTTCCCATGATTCTCTCCAAAACTTTTTCCTTTTGTCGATCCTAATTTTCCAAGAAAGATGCTCTAAAATCACTGGGCGACACTCCTTCATAAATTTCCTAAAAGAAGATCTTCCATGAGGGTTCGCAGTAGTAAGAACTCTTGCTGAATCATCACAATCAAGATATTTGTTTTTGCATTATTTTACACCACAACTTCCTAGGCTCTCTATACATTTTCCAAATGAGCTTAGCCCCTAATGCAATATTTTGTCTCTCCATTTCCCTTAATCCAACTCCACCATATTCCTTGGGTTTTCATACAATCTCCTAGCTTATAAGAGGGATTTTCTTCGAGTCTTTGGCGCCATTCCATAAGAATTTCTTAAAAAATCTCTCTAATGCTTGAATTGCTTTTAATGTGAGCTTAAAAAATGACATAGGATAAAGCAGAGTGGCCGCCAATACCGACTTGATGAGAAAAATTCTTCCTGGTAATGCAAGCCACTTGCGTTTCCAGGCTTCGGTTTTCTGCCTACACTTTGATATCAACTCCTCCCATATATATGTTTTTGATGCACCATTAAATAGTGAGACTCTGAGGTATTTCGTAGGAAGGATGCCAATAGGCCATCCCAATGTCTTAGCTATCTTGTTTTGGATTGATTTCTTTGTATTAAAGAAGAAGATTTTTGTCTTTGTATTGTTGATGTGCTACCCTGCCACATTTACATAAGTGTCCAGTGTATCTTTTATTACTTTGGCTTCCCTAATTGAGGCCTCACCAAACAATTTCTTGATGGACCACAATGTCGTGTCATTCTCTGATCTCTCTTAATTTTTGAATACATATGTTGAGAGCTTCAACCATAATGACAAATAAAGCCCAAGAGTGAAGCCATTATGTTCAGCTCATATGAGCTTGGGTGTTACTTTTCTCAATTTGATGGTTAGAGATTTAGTTATTATTTGATAGAGAATGTTGCATAGTGCTATCATGCGATAGTCGTCCAATGATATACATTCCTTCCTCTTTGGGATTATTACCAGCACTGTATTATTACTTTCTTTAACAAACTTTCCTTTAACTCTGACTTCTTTTATCACCTTACATAGAGAAGCTTTTAAAAAATTCCAGGACCTTTGAAAGAAGATGGTAGGGAACCCGTTTTCTCTAGGAGCCTTGTCTAGATGAAGCCCAAAAATTGCTGAGTGTATTTCTTCTTCCAAAAATTGTTCTAATAGAATTTTGTTGTCTTCATCACTAACTAGTCTTGGGATTCTCTATGAGGATTTTCTCTTTATTTTGCATGTTTATATCTTCTTTGAAGTTTAAAAAATTATTGAATTAATTGACAAATGCATTCCCAATACTACCTTTGTCTTTGCAAATATTATTTTTGTTGTCAACCACCTCACTAACCATATTTTTAACCCTTCTTTCTTTGACTGAAGTGTGGAATAACTTTGTGTTTTTGTCTCCTCCTTTAATCCATACCTCTTTAGCCTTGTCTTTCCAGTATTTTTCCTCGCGCCTTCTGATAAATTTTCTTTTAGCTCCTTCTCTCTAGTGAGCTCCTTTACTATCATCCCCTCTTTGATAACTTCTTTGCTAAGTATTTCTAACTCAACCAGTATCAATTCCTTTTCCTCAAAGATGTTTTTGAAGACCTCCTTATTCCATATTCTAAGTTTTCCATTTAAAAATGTCATTATTTTTATGAACCTAAAGTTGGGTGTACCTTTAATGTGTTTGCTTTCAATCCACCACTTCTACAGAGTATCCAGGAATGACTGGTCTCTCCACCACATGTTCTGAAATTTAAAGTAGCCACCTCCCCTGTTATATTTTGTTCCTATTTCTAGATGCATAGGGTAATGATTTGAGATACCAATTGGCAAAGTGGTTGTAGTCAAGGGGATACTCTCCATAATTCACTGGGCCCCCACAAAGAATCTATCTAGTCGCTCAGCTATTTTTGCAAAGCCCATCCTTCTGTTTGTCCAAGTATACCATGCCTCAATGTAGGCTTACAATGCTAGGCTTCTATCTCATGAATGAAGTTTCTGAAATCAATACTATCTCAACTTATCTTGTTTACCCCTCCACTCCACTCTTCTCTGTCATGTCAAGAATTGCATTGAAGCCCCCGTAATGATGAGGTTCCCCCTACCTTCGACAATTACTTCTTGGCTGAGATTGTCCCATACCTTAGCTTTGTCGGCTGATTAAGTAGGGCCGTAAACATTCCATAGGAAGAACTCTGAAATGAAAGCCTACTCTGGATGTGGCATACTACCCAATTTTTTCTTTTGTTGATTAGGGATACAATTACCGAATTTACTTTCCAAAGAACTCCTAATCCACTCGCATGGCCTTCAATGACCTGAAACATACTAGAGAATTCTTTGTAGTAACTTGCAAATCTTTCCCCTTCTTTCTCACTGCATTTGGTTTCTTGAAGAAAAATCACATCATAATCTAATTTATTTAGATGGTGTTTCACCATCCTTCTTTTGTTAGGGCATCCAGACCCCTGACATTCCAAGTGGATATCGTCATTGTTTCCCAAGGGAGATCCCTCCCTTGGTACTTTTCTTCTGGAAGAAACCGACTACACTTGGGAGGCATTTTTCCATAGCCTCAACTTCCTTCCTCTGTTTAATCATTCGTGTGCCTTTGTTTTTCTTCCCACCCCCAATCAAACCAATAGTGAGGTTGATGCATCTTGGGTTAATAATCCCTAGCTCTCCCTCATAATATTCGTCTTGATCCCCTTCAATTTCTGAGTCCATCCCAACAACTTCCTCTTGGTTTACTTCTAAATTGGTCTTCCAATCTGTAACCTCTGTAGGGGTGTGCTTTGGTGATGTATGATTCGTCGACAGAGTATGAAGCCCTTCTTTGTGACAGGGTTGAGCATCATTTCCAATATCATTTTTCTCTCTATTAGAGTCTGAATTTTCCATCCCCTGCCCTACTATCTGGCCCTCTTTTGAAATCCAAGTATCAACATTCTTTGGTAGTAATCTGCATATTTTATTTATATATAATAGTATACTATTATCATATTTATTATATTTTTTATGAATTAAAAAATATCAAATATAAGTATTATATATAATATTATTAAAAAATATAATATTAAATTATTTTTAGTTTGATCAAATAAAATCTTAGATTTGTTGTTTAAAAGTATTAAAATCTTCAAACAATACAATTTAAAATAATAATTTCTAATTTTGAAATATTAACTAGTATTAAACGAGTAAAAATGAGTTTATTTTTGGCTTGTTGATTGAATAATAAAAATCTAGAGCACTCAAATGAGATTCAAAATCTTCTTACACTCTATGCCTTGCACCTCTCTCTCTCTCTCTCTCTTTCTCTGTGTGTGTGTGTGTGTGTTTACACATGCACATGCACGCGCACACACGCGCACACACACACACACACACACATCTTCCT
>MU228327.1:854745-867094 GCA_018584345.1 Thuja plicata
TATCTCTCACTTTGTCTATCTCTCTCTATATATCATGATTCCTATATTTGTATTTTTCTCTCTCCCCTTCTCCCCCCCACGACCTTGACCCCCTCCCCCTCCACGCCCCCGACCTGATCCCTTTGTTATATCTACATATCATTCTATTCATCGTCTTCTCTTCCTGATTTAAAAGGATTGGTCCAATCATGTTTCAATCGATATAATTGGATGAATATTTGATTTGAATCTATCAATTCTAAATTACAAATTTTGTTGCACAAACAACATCATTTGCTTAATGACCTATCAATTGACCTCATATAATTCACAAATGTATGTGAAAAGTAGATTGAAATATGTCCTAATTGACCTTCCAAACCTCTTTGATGTACCTATTGCACTCTAAGGTGTGATTGCTAGTAATTACGTCATAGGCATTTTCTATATGGGATGGAGGAGCTATATTAAGCGATCAATGGTGTAAACAAAAACATGGACGACCATTGTTTTCATTCGAATCGTTAAATTTTGGTCCCTTTTCATTGGCCACTTTGAATGTGTTAAATCTGGCAAGAAAGACCACGTCACTGCGTAGGGCCGCACAAATCTGACTCAATCTACAACTTTTGTATTTAACAGTTGCTTTGTCGACGAAACAAAGGACTAAATGAAGGATACAAACAAGAAGTGGAAATTATTGTGATTTATTATGTCGTGCTACTATTGGATAGTCTAGTGTCTTATCTTAATAGTCCCACAGATTAACATGATATGCGTGTAACAATTAATATAATGATCTTTTAGTATTTTCTTCTTTGATGGATACCCATGTCCTGTTTCCACTTACAGATTGTTGATACGACAAGGAGGATACTTGTAAAAGAAGTGGTAATCTGACTTACACCTGTCGATAGCAACTGCATAGATGTTGTGATATTGCTATCAGGATTCAACTGTGTAGTGTTTTGAGTCAAAATCATTGACCCATGTTTCATGAGTAATGGTTCACACAAACCCATCTCTCATGAGAATGAATGGAACACTTAGCACTCATTGCATAAATGTTTCTAAAGCATTTTCATTGAACTCAGCTTCTGCAAACTCCCAGTGGCCATGGGCAGTGAAAATGATAGGAAAATTTGTGGAAAATGACTTATGTCTGCTGCTTGCATTTGCTTGAAAGTTTCTAGAAACCATTTTCAGTAAATTCACTTTGTGGTTTTTGTACGATCATTGCTACCATGAAATCGCACATCCCCTTTTTGAGACACACAGATAATCAACAATACTCTGAATGCTTTTACCTTTTGTATGTAGGCAGAGAGGGCTATGGTGAAGGCATTAGAACTTGACTTTGACAACTGCAAATACATTTTCTTAAAACTCTACAACCACTTTAACAAATTTATGTTGTGCAGACTTGGCAGCTATTGTCTTTTAGACAAAGATCAGATTCCTTTGTGGATTTTGGCAAAACAAATCTCATGCCCTATCTTTGATTGATGTTCATTCCCTATTTCATGGCTTACATATCACACATGCTGAGAGGAGGTTGGAAAATGATGAGAAATTTATCTCTACACCTGCTCATTTGCATTTGATTATCTCCGCGTAGCTCATCACAACAATAGCATGCATATCCATAGATGTTCTTGAAATGATTTTTTCACTCAATTAAACTTTAATCAAGCATCAATAGTTAAAAAAATCATTTGGTGTTAAAATATAATTTATATACAATATGAACAATCATGATGCTTTTGATAATAAAAATTCATATTATCTTTAAACTTTATATCAAAGACAAATTGAATACAACAATACCATTTATTAACAATAGAATTTTCACTATCTATAATAGAAATGTTGTGATACTTTTAGATTCTTACTATGTGACAATTTTTTTACATCACTATATTAATACTATTTATTATATAAAAATAACACATATTTTTAAAATATAATTTATATTCAACTTTAAGTGATTATAAATTTTGTTGATAATGTTTTACATCATATGATAAAATAAACATATAGTTTGTACTCCAATGCATATGCATTGCATAAGAATAGTATTTTACCACATAAAAATTCTAATTTTGATGAGCACTATATTTATAAATGAAACACTTATATTGAATGAATATGGTAAAGTGATACAACCTAAGGGTTGGATGGCGTGGAATGGGACTTTTGCTCTGGAAACACTATTTTATGGAGAGTTTCAAATTCATGGGTTTGAAGCAGGATAGAAGGGGTCCCTAGTGCAATCAGATTTTTGCGAAACATGTGGGGATGTATTCTTGGTGTAGAGCTTTATATAGGGTCTACAATGCCTTCCCACCACTCATATTTAAGGTAGATATAGAAGGGGAAAGAGTGAGAGAGAAAGAGGTAAGGAGTTAGTGATAGAGAGGAAGACATCGATAGAGATGGAGATGGAGATGGATATAGAGAAGAGGGATGTGTAGAGAAGAAAGGGGATAGATAAAGAGAGAGGAGAAATGAGTAGATAGAGATAGTATATATATAAGAGACCTAAGAAAAGAATGAGAGAGGGAGAGATAGAAAATTGAAGATAGAGATAAGAAGTGATATACAAAGAGAGATAAAGAGGGAGGGCTATAGGGATAGAGAAAGATGGAGAGAGAGAGAGAGAGATATGGTGGGGGGAGAGGAAGATAGAGATAAAGATGAATATAGAGTAAGGGTATGGGAGAAAAATAGATCGAGAGGTAAAGATAGAAATAAATCTAGGGAAGTATAGAGAGGAAAATATGGAAAGAGAGTTATGGAGATGTAGAAAGGATGAGAGGAAGAGATGGACAAAAGAACAAATACTTAGTTGACCTTCCATACCTCTACAACATACCCATTCCACACTAAGGTGCGATTGCAAGTTATTATGTTATTGATATATGTTTGCTAGCATTGCTAGAGCATTATGCTCCTTTGTTGTTTTCTTTTGGCTTGCTGCATTCTACAAAAGTAAAAAAAATATTTATATGCGATAAATTGAAGGTCAGCCGTCTTAGCTCAGCTGGTAGAGCGCGTGGCTTTTAACCACGTGGTCGTGGGTTCGATTCCCACAGACGGCGAAAGTTTAATTTCGAGCAGGCGACTTACAGATGTATTTGTATTTGCCATTGATCAGCAAAATTTTGTCCTCGCACTTTTGAGGGTTTAAAATATACCCAAATTCAAATACAAAATTTAAGCTACTCACAAAACTCTATAAATACTCGCACTTTTGAGGGTTTAAAATAACCCCAATTCAAATACAAAATTTATCTCTAATAGGAAGCGTTCCTTAGATTAATACAATAAATTACAAGGTACAGTAGCAGCTGCATATTCAAGTGAGAGATGTCCCTGCGATATCTACAAAGCGTCCAGGGAGAAGGATCTCCTCAATGTTTAAGTTATAATGATCGGGTATTTTTATCCATGTCCAATAACATGGAAGCTCAAGTCAAATCCGAATATGAACCTGTAGAGCGAAATATTCTTGCTTCATTCTATTAAAACCCTCCAATTCGCGGGCATAAGAAACCTCTGCGGAAGTCATGGGAGTTCATTTTTCCATTCACATTATGTATTTTTGAAATTTACGCTCCGGGATTTCGATATCGCGACTAACCTTGAAAGGAAACATTTCCAATCCACCTACACCTGGATACTAATTATACTGTGTTGCAGTCAATCTTGTCAATCAAATACAGGAAGTCAATCAAATATATGAAGTCAACCTGGAGTCGGACCATCTAAATGCTGAAGCTGTCACTGATAAGTTCTTTATTAAGTTCCATAATCTTTGCAGTACAATGCACTGACAACTTTCTTGAGACGATGAACCATCAACCATTTTAAACAATGTCAAAATTCCCCCAAAAAACAAAAAGGGTTGATAGCTCAGTAGTGAAAGATCCCAGCATGCAAATAGGAGGTCCCATATTCAAGTCCAAACTCATAAAATAACATGGTATCAGAGCCAAACTAGAAAGCCCAAGCATCGAAGTGTGGCTCAAGGAGGTGTGTTGGAGCAGATCAGTCACATTGAAACAACAATTCAACAATGGTAAAAAAATCCTTTCACAAAGATGATAGGTAGATCAGAGGTAGAGCTCCACAGCAAGCATATAAGTGGTCCCGGATTCAAGTCGTAGCTGATCAACACAAAACAACAAAATAATCCCATGAACCAAATTCAGGAAAATAACAAAATGGAACCATTCAAAAGCTAAAATGCAACTGATAAATTCAATATGATTTTGATGATATTATGCGTACATCCTATTAATTTGCCACAAGGATGCTTTCTCAACATTGCATTAACGACTTTATCTTGCACTTCTATCTCATGCTCATATGCAGCCTATTAGATTTCCCACAAGAACACAAAAGCTCAACAATGCATTCACAACTTTAACTTGCGCTTCTATTTCATCTTCTTTAATTGCTTGAGATGGCAGACTGATGTGCATTGTATCTTGCTCGTAATGATATATGATTGTAAGATCACGAGTAAACAAGCAAATTAGAAATGGACAACAGCACCAAGTTCTCAGGTATCAGTTTTAAGATTAACTTTTTCAATTTGTAGTTCAATTTATGGTGGTTGATTGTTTATTAATTGTGTCACCAGTAATCTCGGCAAGAACACAATCCATTTTTGAAATGATGGAAACGGCTTGTATCCCTCACAATAATTTCTGTTGCCACAATTTTGGAAATAAACTTGGTAGCCCTGTGACAATCGCCACACACACGAAGGTTTTTTGTGATTACAATAGGTGTTCCAGGTCTTGTGTTGATGAGTCCAAATGCAATGGCCAACTTTTCACTATGAGTGCAGAGCATTTGTTCCTTTATCTCATCCTCTACATCATGTAGGACAAAGCTTTTACTAGATATAAACCCTGCTTCTTTCATCTGCCCAGCCAAAGTCTCTAGCATTGCATAAATTTTATCAGATTGAGGATGTGATTTATCTGCAACAGAAAATGCATGCATCCTATTACCCACTTCAATCAAGCTACAGCCCACAGTCTTTCTTAATCCCCTTTCTTGGACCCTTGCTCTAACCTCTGCTACACCATCCCACTTTCCAGCAGCAGCATAGATATTTGATAAAAGCACATAGTTTCCAGTATTCTCAGGCTCCATGTCAAATAGGTGATTTGCCACACGCTCTCCTAGCTCAGCATTGCCGTGAATTCTGCAGGCACTAAGTAAGGCCCCCCACACATCGGAATTAGGTTCTAGTGGCATCTTTTTTATTAAGTCATGTGCTTGATCAAGTTGTCCAGCACGTCCAAGAAGGTCAACCATGCACGCATAATGATCCAACCCAGGTGTGATGAAGTAATCCTGACTCATGCTATTAAAATATTTGCAACCCTCATCCACCAAACCTGAATGACTGCATGCATATAAAACACTGGTAAAGGTAATGCAGTTTGGCCTCAAGCCTGTCTTCTGCATTTCTGAAAAGAGTGCCAGGGCATCTATACCATGCCCATGCATGCCATACCCAGCAATCATTGCACTCCATGATACAACATCTCTTTCAGCTAATTTGTCAAAAATGCACAGTGCAATTGATAGACTCCCACATTTAGCATACATGTCTATGAGTGCAGTACCCACACATACATTTAACTCAAACCCATTTCTAAATATGTACCCATGAATGCATTTAGCTCGTTGCAGAGCTGCCAAATGAGCACATGCCGGTAGGACACTCACCATAGTTGCGCAGTCAGGTACTATGCCTACTAATTGCAGTTGATGAAAAATTATCAAGGCCTCATTAGCATGACCATTATGGGTATATCCAGCAATCATTGCATTCCACGATACCACATTTCTTGTTGGCATGTTTTCAAACATTTGATGTGCAAGTTCCATGTCCCCACATTTTACATACATATCTACTATGGCAGTCCCAACAACAACATCTGACTCTAAACTACTTTTGATTAAATAAGCATGAATGGACTTGCCTTGCTGCAATAATGCTAAATGAGCACATACAGGAAGCACACTGACTATGGCAGGCAAATGGGCTCTAATACCTGCTAGCTGCATCTGACGATAAAGTTCCAAAGCCTTATTGGCATGGTCATTCTGAGAGTATACACCAATCATTGCAGTCCATGAGACCGCATCTCTACTAGACATGTTCACAAAAACTTTGTCTGCAGCTTCCAGACTCCCACACTTCCCATACATAGTTATAAGAGAATTTTGAACCTCAACACCTGACTCAAGCCTATGCCTGATTATATAACCATGAATATCTATCCCCTCTTGCAGAGCTCCACACGCAGCACATGAAGGCAACAAACTTACAATTGTAGCCTTGTCTGGTTTAACTCCCTTTGACTTCATTTGATGAAAAATTGCCAAAGCCTCATTTGCATACCCATTATGGGCATACCCTGCAATCATTGTATTCCAGGACACCACAGTTTTCTCAGGCATCTTGTCAAACAAAAGACGTGCATGTTCCATACTGGCACACTTAGCATACATTGCCAAGAGAGAATTCGCCACAACAACATCAGATTCAAGGCCAGCTCTGGCAATACGATAATGTATCTCCTTGCCCTCTTCTAGACCAGACAAAACACCACAGGCTTTGGCTGCAAAGGGATACGTGAATTTATCAGGCTCTATGCCGACCTCTTGCATTTGATTGTATAAATTAATGGCTTCTTCACAGGGACCATTGCAGGCATAGCCTCTGATCATCATGTTCCATAAGAAGCCATTTCTTTCAGACATTTTGTCAAACAATTGGCGTGCATCATCCATGCTGCCACACATTGCATACATTGCCGCAAGTTTAGTTTCCAAAAGAACATCGCGGAATAGCCCTTTGACAAGCAGGTGGGCATGAAGTTTTCTACCCTGTAAGAGTGATTTGCTCTTGGTACATTTCTCCAAGAGAGAGGTGCAGTTGTCTTTGTTGTTGGATTGATTGCAATCCCAGCTTATTTGTCGTTCAACAGTAGCAGAGACTTGAAAAACAGAACATATTCTTCTTTTCCTATAGTTTTTGAATTTGGAAGAGCTCTCAAATGATGAATTCAATGCCAGAGTTGGGGTGAGTGACTGAAACAGTTTGGTGGTGTAAAAAGCCATACAAATTCATCTGTGTCGTATTTTTAACTCAGAGCCAAAACAAAAAAATCAAACAAAAACGGAGTCATTGGAGAATGTCAAACAAAATGTTCGCCAATCTTTTTCACCAATGGTTGATGTCGAACTTGATCCAACTTAAGTCACTTTTAACAGCTATAGTGCACTACTGTAACAAAATTGCATTCAGTGTAGCTTGGGACAGAGATTTCTCAGTTCAATTTTGAATTTCGATTCTTATAGCTTACTTGTCACTGCCTCGTGCAGCGATTCAAATTTGCTCATCGGTTTGGTAATTTTTTTAAATTAGTTTGCTTCCTGCAATTATTAATATGTTTGGTAGAATTCTGATTGCATTAGGTTTTAAATTAGTTTGCTTCCTCCAAAAACTAATATTAGGTCCTAGAATGAATAAAACCTTAATCTTAAGGAAAAATAGGATACTATTGGTGGTTGACCGTTAAGAGGGTTGTACATTTAAAAAAAAAAAGTCTATTTAATATATTTTTATCATTCAATACATTATATTTTATTTAATATATTTTTATCATTTAATACTTTACATTTTTATATAAGAGTTTCATTTCTTATATTATAGGAACTAATCTATTAAAATGAATTGTTCTAACAACTCATATATCTATAATCTTTTGTACAACTAATACATATTATCCTATACATAATATTCTAATAAACAACACCAATTGCATTAAGTTTTAATTAAGTTGGTTTTTGTAAAAACTAATATTAGGTCCTAGTATTAATAAAACTCTAATCTTAAGGAAAGGAGAGGATACTATTGGTGGTTGACGGTTAATTATCTTCTTATGTTGGTTTTGAGAGAGTTGTACATTAAAAAAAATTATATTTAATATATTTTTATCATCAATACATTACATTCTTATATAGGAGTTTGATTTCCTACATTATAGGAACCACTCTCTATTAAGATGAATTGATCTAACAACTCACATATCTATAATCTTTTGTACAACTTATATATATATATATATATATATATATATACCACACCAACAATACTAATTTGTTATTTCTCAACAACTTTATAGCTAGCCTAAACATGTATTCCCAACACGCTGCCTTAGTGTGAATATGGGGAGAAAGTACATCATTTGAATTAAAAATAGAATCATTATATGGATGCATACTTTTAAGTCTACATACTTGTAGTTGGATCTTGTTGCACATTATTACCTACATACAAGAACTCATCTATTTTTTACTTCTAGTGATTTCATCACTAGTTGACCATACTTCCAAGAAGTTTGATAGTAAAAGGATCTCTTCGGTCAATTAGTATCCTATACAACTATTTACAATGTTGATGATGTCTATATTTCCTCCTTTCTTTAACACTTCCAACTGCAGTAAGCCAATTTTAATGGTCCTTATGATCTTGATTCAAATGAAAGACACCTCTCATTAACCTTCCATGGTTTTCACACATTTTTTCCATCCTGGGCACGAACAAGAACAAACTCATCAATTTAGCTCATATGGGTTTTTAGATTAGCACTAACCATTTCAAGATCCATGAGCTACATTACACTAGTTTTTTTTTCACTACAATTTTTTTCACAAGGGGATTCATCACACAAAAATAGAAATAAAATAAAATGTCACTAATATGAAAAGCGACCTCACCAATAGTGGCTGATGAGGGGCACTATTCAACCACATTCCTCTTGTGCCTCCATTCTTCAATAAATTTGATACTTAGCAAATTTGGTTTTTGGGACTCATCAATTATGAGGAAAAATATATGCTTCCCTTACATTATAAGAGCTATAAAAAGTATCCCATTCGTCCCTAGAATTTTCATGTCTTCAAGGAAATCAAAGACTATCTTGAGTGGAATTGGAAGCAAGAAACAAATGAGAACATTGATAAATATGTCACGAGGCCTACCTAGATCATCTGTGCTCTTTTGGATCACTGTCCACATGTCCTCAACCCCACTTCTTGATAGAATAGTCCAAATGTGAGTGCTCACATCTACAGAAAATCTCACATGGTCCAAAAAATCACATTGTCTCTCTAAATGAGTTATTCAATGTTTTGCGCTAAATGCTAGACTAAAGTTGATGTAGTCAAGCTCAGAGGATCCAATAAAGGACTATCCAAACTTGCAGCCAACAAAGAGACAACGACGAAAACACAACAACAACATAGATATAACAACTTATATCAATTTATATTATCTCAGAATTTCAATTACATGCAACATGTCAGACTATAAGGCCTTCTCGATTACGACCAAATACAATCAAATCACACTAAGATATAACACCAAGATCTTCTGCAAGCATCTGGCCATGTACCTTCAACCAACTACACAACTCCTCTACAAGCTTCAGCTCCACCTTCCAAACTAGTCCAGATCTGTGACACACAACAACCTGGTAGGAACACCAAGACATAATCTAAACTTGTGCTCGCAAGCCACTAAGAAATATTCTTGCCTCCTAAGCCAACACGCTACTAGCTCTTCAAGCTTCCTTCCACTTATCTTAGATCTACAGATCTTCACAAAAGGTCTTCCAGCTCTTCTTCTACTTTCTGTTCTCTCTTCTAACACTATACCCAAACCCTTAATTTATACAACACGTCGTCTTACAAAATAAATAAATAAAAAATACAAGTTGACATCAAGAACACAACACCCAACATGTTCTTCATTAGTCGGGCATGCAATGGTAATTAAATCCACCTAGGATAATGAACCAATTCATATTTAGGTCCACACAATCCCCAAAGAGAGATGCAACATAAATGCCACGACCCAAATTAAATGCATAAGTCTGCCAATGGATCCAACAACATAACAACCCACTTGGTGAGACAGAACTGAACCAACTGAAACAGATCAGTGAAGCCACCGATCCAACTGAACCCCACTCGGTGAAATAACCGAGCCAACAGAGAAAACACCACTCAGTCAAACCACCAAACAAGAAACACAAACACCACTTAGTCAAACCACTGAACAAACAACACAAACACCACTAAGCAACTAGCCACCGAGACTGAGCCACCAAGTAACCGAGCCAATAGGTAATCGAGTACTCCAACAAATAACTCCAAGGTAGTTACCAACCAGATTATCGAGCATTCTCCACCAAGCTACTAAGCACCAAAGAAACCAAAAATATGACTATAATAGATTTGCCAACAACCTCAGATGCCCCTACATTAGACACCCGAGGTAAAAAAAGAAGCATGTCCCACACTTAGACTCTAGAAGCAAATCAGAAATACACCACCTCATCTTAACCGTCAATCTCCACCTAGGTTAAGAACAATAACTTCCACACCACCACATCTTGCCTTTTCTGATATGATCTCCACAATCTCTACTCATAAACAAACCATTTACCATATCCAATAACAAACCTAAGCACAAGATCTGCAAACCCTTCATACCCCTCATCACTCAAACCATACATTTGATCACACTCAGTCATTAGTTCATCAACAACAAAGATGTCATGAACTTCATTCATTCCATCATCTTCACGAGTATCATCAATCGATCCAACCACATGGACAAAAACAACCACATCACCTTCAACATCCTTTTCAACAAGGACATCAATACCGACCTCCTCAGCAAAACCCTTATACAAAGGTAACTCTTCCTCCACATCAATAATATCATCATCAACAACAAGATTCTCTGCAATTTCCATATCAGATCCATCCATCTGACTATGAAAACCAACCACCTCTACAACAACAACATCAACTTGCTTTCTCCTCCTCTGAACAAGTATTTTTACCGACCAAACAAGCCTCAGTTTGATTGGGAAATGCCAACAGACACTAGGTTCTGCAAACCGATCAGTCAACTCCTCAAGCCCTCAGTCAAGTCTGCACATAATCTTCTCCTCTAACATGTGAAACTTTTCCATCAACAAAGCTATCATATCCTCTGTCCAAAGTTCAACAGAAGCAACAGATCCAGGGTTTTGTTGTAATCTAGCAACAACAACTCTAACATCCTTCATGACTTCATTCCTCAACTTCTTATTCTCACCATAGATCTCATCTAGCAGATCCTCAAGAATATGATCAACCATCCTAGGGTTCATCCACTGTGACATCTTCCAGATCTAAGGCGAGAAGATCCAATTCACCAAAGATGATACCAAACAAGCCCTATTTCACAAGAACAACTCCACAAGAAACCAATCTCTTTTCTGGCCATCTTGTGCACATCCTTTGCTGATGCAAGTCAGATTCACTCTCTGCCACCTCACAACAATGCCATAGGAACAACCACAAGTCCAGAATCTAGATCGATAACCACCCCAACAAGATCAAACCACACTTTGATACCACTTGATGCAGTCAAGCTCAAAGGATCTTGTTGATGTTTATAGCTTCGGTTAGATAAACATAATCATAGATGATAATCTCAATCAATAGAATGATATATATATATATACATAATAATAATAATTGAGTTTATTATTATTATTTCATATTTTATCATACATACATACATAATTATATTTGGATATTAAATCATAAATCATTATATTAATTTATTCTATGTGGAATAAATAGTCATCTTTATGTTTAACAAACTACCGATTATGTGTAATGTTTGTAATGTTTAATGAAGAGACGTATTGGTGGAGAGACATGTCTCCACATATGTGGAGACATGTCTATCCATCGACATGTCTTCTCACTCATATACATATAATCCAAAATAGATTGATTGAAGGAAAGTATAGAAATAAAATAGTGCAAGCCAATATTACATCGATCTCCATCATAGATGTTGAGCTGTACTTCAATATGGTATCAGAGCAAACCCTCAGAGGAATGATTAGGCACAGAGAAAGATATATACTTTCCATTGATGGCATGAGGAGTATATGACATGGAATTAGATGTACGTGTTTCATCACTGATGTGTCCCCGACTTGCAGAAAATGCGTTGTATAGATGAGTCGACTGCTAGAGATGTTCAGAGTCGAATACTGGTATAATCATGGAGATCGTGTGGAAGCTACAAATTCAAACATAATGCAGTTGTCAGAATACTCCAAAAGAATATTCCAAATGTCGTTGTTGAGTTGTGCTTGTGTCGATCAATATGTCGTAGTAAATGTGCACTATTTTTTATTTGAGGGTGTTGTGTCGGTCTAATCTGCAACTATGGACCACGAGGAAAGACTTTCGCACAGAA
>MU228327.1:871455-888672 GCA_018584345.1 Thuja plicata
CATCGATATGTCTTCTCACTCATATACATATAATCCAAAATAGATTGATTGAAGGCAAGTATAGAAATAAAATAGTGCAAGCCAATATTACATCGATCTCCATCATAGATGTTGAGCTGTACTTCAATAGATCCAATAAAGGACTATTTGAAATTGCATCCAACAACAAGACAACAACGGAAACACAATAACAACAAAGATATAATAACTTATATCAATTTATATTATCTTAGAAATGCAATTACATGCAACATGTCAGGCCTTCCCAGTTATGACCAAATACAATCAAATCACACTAAAATCTAACGCAGAGATCTTCTGCAAGCATCAGACCATGTACCTTCTGCCAAATACACAACTCCTCTGCAAGCTTCAGCTCCACCTTCCAAAATAGTCTAGATTTGTGACACACAACAACCTGGTAGGAACACCAAAATAGAATCTAAACTTGTGCTCACAAGCCACCAAGCAATCTTCTTGCCTCCTAAGCCAACACACTACTAGCTCTTCAAGATTCCTTCCACTTATCTCAGATCTGCAGATCTTCACAAAATCTCTTCCAACTCTTCTTCTACTTTATGTTCTCTCCTCTAACACTCTACCCAAACCCTTAATTTATACAACACAACCACAAGTCAACTTACAAAAGAAATAAATCAAAAATACAAGTTGACATCAAGAACACAATACCCAATGTGTTCTTCATCAGTCGGCATGAAATGTCCATTAAATCCACCTACGCTAATGAACCAATCCATATTTAGGTCCACACAATCCCCAAAGAGAGATCCAACATAAATGTCACAACCCAAATTAAATGCATAAGTTGGCCAACATATCCAACAACATAACAACCCACTCGGTGAGACAGAACTGAACCAACAACAACCGATCGATGAAGCCACCGAGCCAACCGAGCCCCACTCAGTGAAACAATCGAGCCAACAGAGAAAACACCACTCGGTCAAACCACTGAATAAGTAGCACAAACACCACTCGGTCAAACCACCGAACAAGCAACACAAACACCAGTCGGTAACACCATTGAGAAACCAGCCATCGAGACCGAGCCAACAGGTGACCGAGTACTCCAACAAAGAACTCCAAGGTAGTTACCAACCAGATTACCATGCATTCTCCACCAAGCTACCAAGCACCAAAGCAACCCAAAATCTGACTGCAACAGATCTGCCAAGAACCTCAGATGCCCCTACATCAGAAGTTTGTCATCTTAAGATAAGTATGATGGACTCCTTTCTTTTTTATTTCAATATACTTAGTCTAGTTCCCCTTGATGCACATTAATTGAATGAGCTAGATGAAGATTTTTCTTTGTCATCTTATTACCTTTGTAGGGTTTCTTCATAAGATATCCAAGGAAATATCAACAAAAACTTCTACAGAGAGAGAAAACATTGTTGTGTAAAGACTTAAATTGCATTTCCTTGATAAGAAATGGTAGGGATGACCAAGTAGAGAGAAAATTTTGTTGTGCATTGAGATTTCTCAGCACTAAATAGATGTGAATAAAGCCTCTTTAGCTTCACATTAACCTCCCTTTCTCGTACCACAATACACAATTTCTTTCTCTTACTTTTAAAAATTCTCTAACCTATGCTCTAATATCATGTTGGTTGACTACTCTACTATGTACAATATATTGGTGTAAACACCTAAATGCAAGTTCTTAATGAGTCAATACATCTCACATTAAGTAAGGTTCATTAAATTATCAACCAAGAAATCATAAAATTGTGATGGGTTTGCATTCTATGTCTATTATGGGAGAATCCAAGTTATTTTATCAATCGCATAAAGAAAACTAAATTGAAAGTAACAACTAAATTGAAAATATAACAATGTTAGAAATAAATCCAACTAAATAATAGTGGTTGCAGATAAATTGTATAATGACACAACATGTATAGTGGGTTGGCTAGTTAATTGACACAACAATGGTTGTAGGTGGTGCAAATCTACTATAGTTAACTATGCTACACTACTAAGAAGAATCAACACTAACTAGCTACTCTCCCTTTTCAACACAATATGATCAACATTTATAGATAGAATCTTGGAGTTGGATTAATTACAAACTCAACAACTTGTAACTTTCTCCCACAACGACAAGGAGATGATTTATTATTTCTATGACTAATAAGAAAGACCAAATTGAAATGAGTTTAAAGTATTATGATCCTCTTCAAACTCTTACAACATAGTTGTAGCTAAAAATGTACACTTCAATTTGAAAATGTGAAAAAATGTGTCATATTTATTTATGAGTTACTACTTATTATTTTCACAAGTTTATCTATTGTTCGCTAACTTCAATAACTCCAAATTCATAAAATCAACAAGAGTTGGAATATTCAACACCATACCAGAACCCATTCCTTAATTGTTGTCTCCAATCTCACCACTTTTCACTCATCCAACTTCTAGTAAATAGTAATCCTTTAATATTGTGAATTAGCTCAAACAATTCTAGGTAGTTTAATCTTCCTTTCCACCTTTCCAAATTGTTTTTAAATTCTAATTTCGTTAAGAAATGAGGGAGATGTGCTCATTTTACTTAAATTAGATTTTTGACTGTTGAGAATCAACTCGTTTCCTCTTCATCCTAGTTGCATGAACATTTCAAATATCTCACAAACAACATGTTGATCCTTCCAAAATACTTAACATTTAATAATAACCATTTATCATAATAAGTTATCATATTTGGCATTAACTAGTTGGACATACAAATGCTAATAAATATCCATTAATCATAACTAATGCTTTATAGAATCAAGCTAATGTTTGCAATTTTTTTTTGATTTGTTAATACATGTCTGATTACTAAGAGGGGAGGGGTGAATTAGTAATCAACAAATTCACCTAAATAAACTTCTTTAGACTTTATGAACCAAAACATCCAATAACAACTATCATAAGTAAAACTTTCAATGCATACATCCACAAGTAATTAACCACACAATGTAAACACCATATTCATCTTGTGGAAACTCAAATGGGAAAAAAACCATGATGTGAGTTGGTACCCACAAAATCTGTACTCTTCTGGAAGACGTTCTGTTAGGAGCTTACCCTGTTAAATGTTTACAAAACACTGTTAGGTGCTACCCGATTAAGGGATTTCCCTTTAGATATGTTAGGATCTTTTTCTTGTTAGGAGTAGCCTTGTTAGATAACTTAAAACACAAGCTAATGTGTCACCTTGTTAGAGGATTTACAATAAATATCTATTAAGATCCACCCTGTTAAGGGATTTCACTATTACAATGATTAGAAATCAATAGATAAGATGATCTGTAAAAATTGCACTGCCTCTGCATAATTAGATCCTATTGAGCTCTAAAATTCATCTTCATACTGTGTACTCTTCCATAACTTGATCGGCTTGATTCTATTACTTGCTATGTCTCCAAAATCTTCTGCAATTTGCAATCAACTCTCTTTCTTCTTCAAATTTTCACTATATAGATTTACTTCCACTGACTTAAAATAAACCCTAGATCTGAGATATGAATGATCCAGATCATCTTAGATAAGATACAATGTATCTGACCACTCATACAACATTTTCCTTTGACCATGTCAGCTTACACATAGATTTTACCTTGGTAGTTGAGCCATTTCAAAAACTCGTTTGACCAAAAGAAACTTCTTGAAGAATCCACCTCAAACATACACCTCGAGCAATGTGATGTCAAATGTGTTCCAAAAATCATAGAACTACCTTACTAATTTAAGAAAACATCATTGATCCTATTGCCACTTTGAATTCCTTCATTGATCCACAAATCTTCATAGCACGTTTAAGAACTCTGTCTTTTTACCTGTTCATTCTGGTTAACACTGATTCCAGTCAAATAAACTAGTTGTATCGATCATCATTATGAGTTGCGATCGCAAACATAATATCTTAAATTTTTTGACAATCTTATCCTATGACCTCTCCACCAAATACTTTACTATTTTGAGATAGCATTCAAATCACATACTATCTGTCACTGACTGCTTTTAGCAATTACCCTATTTGAGTTCAATCAAACATAACCATCTCAATTCTTCATATCAAAAGTCACAATGGAAAATTTAACATCACAACACATGATAAAATCTTCCATTAGAATAGAAACTTCAGAAACATACTGAAACTCATGTTTCACTTACACAATATCTGGTAACATTCTGAAAATACTAAGTTAATTAGTTGACATCAATGAAAACCAAATAACTGATTCACCTATCATCAAATATGTACCAATCCTCATGAATGCAATACTTAGCATCACTGCATCAGTTATGGTAACAATCTCCCCCTTTGGCATTAATGACAACACTATGTTTCTCTGATGCAACACTCTTATCTGACTTTTGCAAAATGTTTCCACTTCTGTTTGTACCTCTGATCATACATCTTCTCACTTTACATACTGATTCATCATCTTCATATACTCCCCCATTCATCTTCATCTGATATGATCTTCTATTTTTTCATACATATTCTCCCCTATTATTAATGAAATACATATTCTCCCCTTGTAGGAAAATATATTCTCCCCCTTTGACAAAAATGCCAAAGTTGTCGCATCATTCAGTCATCTTTGTTTACACTTGATTGATCCTTGATTGATCTCTCCTCATCACTACATTATAAAATCATACTAACACTTCTCCCCCATAGAGTAGTCCACCACTACATCAACTCATACATATGATATTATGATAAACACATATGAATTGATACAATCAACAATATCCGCTAATTAATTTCAGATAGGGGAATAACCCCTAATCTACCTCTAAGATATTCAAAGTTATCCTTTAGTAATGAATTGGTGAATATTTCAGAAAATTATTCTTTAGTAGGCATATAGTCAAGCCTTACCTCCTTCTCTTGTACCCATTCTCTTAGAAAGGGATATTTTATTGCAATGTGCTTTGTCTTCGAGTGCATCACTGGATTCTTGGAAATATTTTTTGCACTAGTGTTATCACAATAGATAACAATTGGTTCTGTAACCTTCTCTTGAATTCCCTCAAGAATCTATTTTATCCATACTACTTGTTGACAGTTAAGAGAAACAACAACATACTCTAGTTCCTCTACAATAGATTGAGAAATACAATTATGCTTTTTACTAGTCTAGGAGACTAATCTTTCACCAAGAAAGAATGCTCCACCACTTGTGCTCTTCCTATCATCAATATTCCCTGCCCAATCTGCATTAGTAAACACATTCAAAGAAAAATTTCCATCCTTTCCATACCATAAGCTATAATCTTCAGTTCCTTTGAGATATCTGAAGATCCTCTTTATTGCAACCAATGTGAGTCCTTTGGTTTTATGAAAACCTTACAACAATACCAACAACATGTGCAATATTTGGTCTACTATACACAACATAATGTAGTTTACCGGTCATGGATCTATATAGAGTTTCATTTACCTCTTTTTATTCATCCTCCTTAGATAGTTTATAGCCTGTGACCATAGGTGTTCCCATTGGTTTTGAGTCTTCCATGCCAAAAGTCTTCAGAATCTCCTTCACATACTTGGATTAGCTTATGTATATCCCTTTCTTTATCTGATGTATTTGAAGTCCAATAAAGAAATTTATTTCTCCTGTCATGGAAATTTCAAATTCCTTTCTCATTTATTCTACAAATGACCCGCTCAATGCTTCATTTCCACCAAATATTATGTCATTAACGAAAAATTCAGCAATCAATGTTATGTCTTCACTTTCAGATTTTAGATATACATTATTATTGTCACTAGTTCTTGTGAAACCAATCTGAATAAGATATTCATTCAGCCTTTCATACCATGCTCTTTGAGCTTGTTTTAATCTATATAATTCTTTATGCAATTTGCATACCATGTCTTTACCTTTTTCAGTTGGAAATCCTTCAGGTTTTTTAATGTATACTTCTTCTAAGACACCATCCATAAAATCAGATTTTACATCCATTTGATAGACCTTAAAACCTTTATAAGAAGCATATGCCAAAAGTATCCTTACACCTTCAAGTCTAGAAACAAGTGCGAAGGTCTCGCCATAGTCCAGTCCTTCTTCTTGTGCATACCGTTTGCAAACTAGCCTTGCCTTGTTTCTGATAACTTCTCCTTTCTCATTCAACTTATTCCTAAAAATCCATTTAGTACCTATAACATTCTTTTCAGTAGGTCTGGGTACTAAAGTCTATGTATTATTCTTCTCTATTTGATATAATTCCTCTTTCATAGCCTCAATCCAATTATCATTTTCCAAAGAATCTTTAACAGTTTTAGGTTCTAATTCAGATAGTAGAAAAGTGATTTCCCTTACCTTTGTCCTTGTCATCACTCCAACATTTTTATCTCCATTAATATGATCTTGTGTATGATTAAGTTTCACATACCTTGGGAGTATCGGTTCAATTCTTTGGTTACCTTCATCATTATTCACCGGTTGTGCATCATTCACCACTTCAGTCATCTGTGGTACAATATATGGCCCAACTAGTTGAACATAAACAAACCTGTCATAGTCTTCCGGTTCCTTCTTGCTATCTTCCTCATTTTCTCATAAAATTCATCAATTCTAACATGGGCACTTTCAACCATGTTTTTAGTACGCTTGTTCAAACACTTATAAGCTTTAATTCTAGTAGAATAGCCAAGAAATATCCCTTCATTACTCTTAGAATCAAATTTACCATTTTGATCATCCTTCTTTATGTAACATTTGCTTCCAAATTTTTTGAATTAATTGACATTGGGGGTATGACTATACCACAACTCATAAGGTGTTTTGTTTGTACCTTTCTTAAGTTGTACCCGGTTCAAAGTATAAACAACAACACTTACAACTTCTCTCCAAAAGATTTGAGCCACTCCCTTTTGTATCAAAAATGTTCTTGCACAATCAATTATGGATATTTTCCTTCTCTGTGCAATTCCATTTTTCTGAGGTGTTCTTGATACTGACATTTGTCTCTTAATTCCATATTCTTCACAAAATATTATGAACTCATGTGAAGTAAACTCACCTCCACTATCAGATTTCAAACACTTAAGTGATTAACCTGTTTCTTTTTCAACTCTTTCTTTATACACCTTAAACATGTAGAATGCATTAGCTTTATCCTTCAAAAACATAATAGACATCATTCTTGAGTAATCATCAACAAACAAGATAAAGTACTTATCTTCATAGTAGCTCTTTGTTCTCATAGGTCCACACAAGTTAGTGTGTACAAGGTCAAGAATGTCCTGAGATGAATAGACTTTACTAGTAAAACTAGAACTAGTTAAATTTCCCAACTAACACTCTTTACACAACATTTTTAGGCTTAGCTAAAGTAGGCAAACCTCTAACACATCTTTGCTTACTGACCTTAACCAGATTATCAAAATTAACATGACAAAATCTTTTATGCCATAGCCAACAGTCTCCAACTTGTACAAACAATAAATGTTTATTAGTAGAGCTCAATCGGAATAGGTTACCTCTTTTCTTTTCACTAGTAGCAATCACATCTCTAGATGTTCCTAAGGTCTTGTAGAAACCATTACTAAATTCCAATCTGAAACCTTTGTTATTCGACTGAGCACCACTTAACATGTTATACTTTAATCTGTCAGCCCAATAAACATCATCACAATTAGTGTTATCATTAAGTGCTATTGAACCTTTACCTCTTACCACACATGGAGAACCATTACCAAATCTGACTGCACCTCCATCACATTCTTCCATTGGAACCAATTTTCTTTTGTCATCGGTCATGTGGTGTGTACACCCACTGTCTATTATCCAGACATCACTATAATTCATTCTTGAAATCAATGCTTTCTCCTCACTATCTCCATCTACACCGATTGAGGGTTCTTCTTTGACTGCAACAAAAACTATCTCTTCCATCTAATTATTTATCAGTCACTCCATCTTCTGCTAGGTAACATGCCTTCTTTCTTTTGTCTTTGAAGTTCCTGAATTTCTTGAACTTTTCCTTCCTATCATTGTCAGAACATCTAGATGCAATATGACCAATTGTGTTACATGAAAAACATTTTAGGGGAAGTTTAACTTTGTACTTTCCTTTTCCTCTATCTAATCTCCTTACTAGCAGTGCTTCCAACTCTTCTTATTCTCTTTCCTCATACAACATAGAATCATAATCACAATTTCCTTCAGAATAGTTAGAGACTTCCTTTCCTTTCTTTGATGAACCAATGGTTAGGGAAGCTTTGAATGAAAATTCTATTCTATGTATAATGTGGTACAAGGGTTCTCAATATTTTACTTACCACTTCATCTTCTTAAAGTTGACCATCAACTCCTTTGATAGAAGAAACAACTTTCTTTAGCCTATTTCTATATTGAGCAATGCTCTCTCCTTCATGCATTCTCATTTCATCATACTTTCCTCTGAGACTATCTACCTTTTCTTTCTAAACATGAACATCACCACCATGCAATATTACCAACTTATCCCACATATCTTTAGCATTATCCATTTTCTTTATATCTACAAACTCAACATTAGATAGAGCACTTGAAATTTCTATCATTACAAAGTTATATTCCACCTTCCTCTTTATTTGTTTAGGAGTTAGGATGCCATAAGGTTGAACATAATTGGTTGTGAGATGATCCAATGCTTTCTCTCCAATACCTGGCTGATGCAACTTCATCCTACTTACCCATGTAGAGAAATTGTCCTTAGTGAACTTAGATGATACCTTCTTATACATCTTCAATTTTTTTCCCTAAGCTACTAAGATTTCACAATTAGGTAACCAAGGCTCTGATTCCAATTGTTAATACATGCTTGATTAATGAGAGGGGAGGGGTGAATCAGTAATCATCTAATTCACCTAAATAAACTTCTTTAAAATTTATGCACCAAAACATCTAATAACAACTATCATAAGTAAAACTTTCAATGCATACACAAGTAATCAACTACACAATGTAAACAACATATTTATCTCGTGGAAACCCAAATGGGAAAAAAACCACGGTGTGAGTTGGTTATACCCACAAAATCTATACTCTTCTGGAATACACCCTGTTAGGAGCTTACCTTGTTAAAGGTTTACAAAATACTGTAAGGTTCTACCTGGTTAAGGGATTTCCCTTTAGATCTGTTAGGATATTTTCCCTTTTAGGAGAAGCCTTGTTAGAGGAATTAAAACACAAGCTAATGTATCACCTTGTTATAAGATTTACAATAAAGATCTGTTAGAATCCACCCTATTAAGGGATTTTATTGTTACAATTTTAGAAATAAACATATAAGATGATCTATAAAAACTACACTACCTATATATAATCAGATCCTATTAAGCTCTAAAATTCATCTTCATACTATATACTCTTCCACAGCTTGATCACACTTGATTTTTTTACTTTCTTTGTCTCCAAAATCTTTTACAATTCACAATTAACTCTCTTTCTTCTTCTTCAACTTTTCACTATATAGATTTACTTCCACCGACTTAAAAAAAAAACCCTAGATCTGAGATATGAATGATGTAGATTATATTGGATAAGAAACAATGTATCTAACTACTCATAAATTTTTTTCCTCTGACTGCATCAACTTACACAGATTTTACCTTGGTAGTTGAGCCATTTCAAAAACTCGTTTGACAAAAAGAAACTTCTTGAAGAATCCACCTCAAACGTATACCTCGAGCAATGGGATGTCAAATGTGTTCCACAAATCATGGAACTACCTTACTAATTTAAAAAAACATCACTGATCCTATTGCCACTTTGAATTCCTTCACCGATCTACAAATCTTCATAGCCTGTTTAAGAACTTTGTCTTATTTACCTGCTCATTATGTTAACATTTCTTCCAGTCAAATAAACTAGTTGCATTGGTTATCATTATGAGTCACAATCACAAACATAGTATCTTGAAATTGTTGACAATCATGACTTATGACCGCTCCACCAAATACTTTACCATTTTGAGATAACATTCAAATCACTTACTATCTATCACTGATTGTTTTTAGTGGTTACCCAGTTTGAGTTCAATCAAACATAACTAACTCAATTCTTCATATCAAAAGTCACGATCACAAATTTAACATCACACCACATGATACAATATTTCATTAGAATAGAAACTTCATAAACATACTAAAACTCATGATTAATTTACACAATATCTGGTAACATACTGAAAATAGTAAGTCAATTAGTTGACATCAATGACAACCAAATAACTGATTGACCTGTCATCAAATCTGTAGTAATCCTCATCAATGCAACACTTAGCATCACTGCATTAGTAATGCTAAAAGGAGTGACATTGTAAACATGGGGCAAAGTGTTAAAAATCATGATATAAACATGAACAAGTATATGCTCATCATTGGTTTTTAGAGGGTTGCACACAAAAAATATTGTTCTATTCAATATATTTTTATCGTTGAATACATTACACACTCATACAAGATTAAATGCATTAGAGTAACCACTCCCTATATAGATGAATCCTTAGTGAGTGAAGAGACCAAAGAAGACTAGATCAATACATATTCATTTTTCTAGTATTATGAAATATAAGATCATTGTCCATCTTTGTCAATATGGCCCTTTACCTCATAAAAAAACTAGTAGTTTTTGTTAAAGGTAGGATGAGTCAACAAATCGATTATCATGAAATAGCTCACACATATAATACTCAAAATAACAAACAAGATTAAAATGTTCTTCCTACTTCTCAACCTTACCTTCCTCAACCCCCTTGTCTTTCACAACATTTTAGTAAGGAGTGTGATCTTCTGAGAAAATTCATGCTAATCTAGCTAATATCTCCCTTTTGGATCTGATTCATTAATATTCACCTACATACCATGTGATGCTCCAAGAAGCATTATAGAAGATAGTTGTCTAACCGTATCATAGATCAAATGATGTAGTAACCTTTCTTGATTGTATGCATGAAACAATGACATATATTGTGTTCCCACAAGATGAATTACATCCTTTGGAAGTCTAAAACCAATACGACCCTCTCATAATTTGGGCTCTTATCAATAGAAATAAGGCATGCCCTAGGTTATAATAAACTAGGTCTTAATATTTGTAGCATTGAATTATTACAGAAGATCAAAGTGGATACCTCCCTTATTAAACTAAACCCTCTTTGTATTTCTAGCTTTAATAATGTTGATAAACAATCATTAGTTACAATTCATTATGTATTAAAGTATGTGAGGTAATCCTATCCAGGCCTATCCATATCACGCTCAATACTCTCACATTCAGCCTTCTTCTAGGTGGACCATGGATCCATGCTATGCAAGAAACCCATTTTTCTCTTTGTGACAATCTTGAATTAATTTATAAAAACAAGATGTACACTCTAGAAAGCGATAAAAATCCATATAGTGGTGTCCAAAAGTGGTAGGATATGTATCTTCTCTTAACACTATGGTTCCTTCTACAACACACTCTCCTACTGATGATACTTTCTTAGAAGATAATTGAGATCCTTTAGAATTCACACCTCACTTTTATGGAGAGTGTAAAGTTCCCAAATTTAAAATTGAAGCCTTGAAGGAGCTTAGTGTTGTAATGGCGAAAAATGGGCTCACTAGTTTATGTATGAAAACTAGGAACTAGACCTATTTCCATTGATTACATTAAGGAGAGTGGATCCACTTGGATCAAATGATTAATTATAAAGTGAGTAATAATCCTTGTCTAAGTTCAAGTTGACTATGCAAGAGATGCGTGTTGGATGCTAGATCTAGGGCCAAAGGTGAGAAATTGAGAGATTTTAACATGAATGTGAGATTAAAGAACCAATATACAAACTAGGATTACAAACTTGGTAAGAGAAAAAGAAAGAAACATTCATATGAAATTGAGGTTGAAATCATGAAGTCAATGATGCTTGGAATGCCCTTGACCAGGAATATTGAACGTAGATGAAAATTATGTTTCTAGGATCATAATGCTGCTTGGAACCTTCCCTGAAAGTTTTTTGAAAAAGGTGTAGGTCAATGTCGAGTAGAACACCTTTGATCCTACTTTTCTAAATTTGTGAAAGCTTAATATGTAGGTCTCTATTGTTTTATCCAATTCCAAATTCACACCTTCCAATCATACCATCTACACATACAAAGAAGATACAAATGGTGGGTTGATGAGGGTTTTCCTAAGTAAAGCCCCAATTTTGGAATTAACCATGAAATTAAAATGTAATTCAATTGAAATGAAAACTTTGGAGTAGAATTTTTAATCTTATACCTCATACTTTTTTATGCAATGCTCTTTTAATGTGATAATGTGTTGATGCAATAACATGACATGACATGACATTACATAAAGGAGATTAATCATAAAGACATGGTTGCATGAATATTGATGTAACTTGGTACTCCAAAATGCTTGGATTTGAAGATGACTAGAAGGATATGATAGGATGAAATGTCTTGTTGAATGCTTATGCTTGATGATTTCTTGACGTTGAATGACAATTGATGGATGTGAAAATGAATTGAAAGAATACTCTTATATAGGGTTCTCAAGGTGTTTCATAAATTAATTTGAGCTCCAATAATCATATTGACACATTGAGATTGAGGAACAACTAAGGGAATGAGACATTGACCTATTTGAAAATGGACCCGAATTAGTGGGTTAAAGGTGTCCCAATTATCAATGACCTTCCAAAACATGAAAATGAAGAATAAAATTAGCTACATTAAGTTTGGGGAAAAGGTTTTGATCACCATGTGAGAATATTTTATGAAATTTTTAGCATTTTATCCAAAAATAGGCGTGTATAATAGCTAGGACACCGCACACTAAGGTCAAGGTACACAATGTGGTGTAAAATGTACAAGGTTATAATTTATGATGCTACAAGCATGTCACTTGTCCAAGCTTCTTCTAAGTCTATTGTAGCCTCTTCTTCTTCCAACACGTCTTGATGATGAGTGGGGCTCTTTAAATTTAACTCAATTGAAAATAAGAGAGACCCTTCTCACAAAATTTCAACACTCACTCAACTCCTACATTAGATTTGGAAAATAATTCTGGAGTTGGTTTCAAAATTCTTTCTAAATATGGATTAATGGACATGGTTTATGATGTGTGCAAAAAAGTATATGAAGGCTCATGATAAATATACATCACACTTTTATAAAGAGGGTTTAAGCCTCCAACCTCCTCCTTTATTGACATCCCCTCCCCCATCATCTAAATCACCTATGTATTCTTTTCCTAACTTTACATCACAACAAGAGAGTATTGTGTTCGACCTCCTTCAAGCAGAACTTATTTCCCCCTTTTAAAAATATGAAGGAAGAATCATAAACAAGATAAAGACAATATTTTTTTGTATATATCATCAAAATTATTGTCATTCCACTAATGAATGCCATGATTTGGAGTGTAAAATTCAACAACTTATTGTAATTGATATCATCCAAGTGACAAGTGACAATAAGTTTCACCTTCATCTTACCCATTCTAAATAATATTTAGTTCCTATTATATTTCTCATCACTATGTGACATTGGTAGCTTACCTATTGGGGGACTCATTGTCATGCATGATAGTACAATTTCAACTGTAATAAATCTTGGATAGATATATACTAGCCTAATAATTCTTGTCTATATAATGGGGGGCATGAATAGTTTTCAAAATCCTTCTCTCCTTGATTAGGATTCACTTTCCCTTTGCTAGGTTGTATCTTTTATAACTAGATTTCCTTTTGTACACAGAAGTGTTTATCCTTCATGACGATTTTATCCTTACTTGAAGGTGTGTATCCTTGACAAGGACCTCTTCCTTGATTGAAAGAATATGTATTTTGTAAACAATATATCCTCTGTGATTGAAAGTATGAAATTCTTCATTATTGCCTCTTGTTGAAGATGTCATCTCTATTAATGATATCCTCTCTTTTTGAGGATAGATATCTTTAGGAAAATATCTCTTCCTACTCATTTGATAGTCATGTATCCTTGAAAAGGATCCCTTTACACTTGTTACAAGATATCCCCTTTACAAATATCTCTTCCCTGCTTAAAGAATCACATCCTTTACAAAGATATTTCTTCCTAGCTTGGAAGGAATACATTTTTTTGAGGATGTCTCCTTGATGTTGAAGATATTTCTCCTTTATGTGGATCTCTACCTTCCTTAAGATATAAACACAACAATATGTTGACATCTTAAAGGGGGAATATGAGGCCTCCTATTTTTTTCATGTTGTCATTCATTGATGTTCTTGCAAAGTGGTGGCGTTGTGTTACATAACACACCTTGAGGCGTGGTTATCAATATTTAGACCTTTTTCCTTGACCACCTCGTATATAATGACTCAAAAGTGTGTTTTTTGTTGTTCACACTACCTAGGTGTTTATTATTTTATTTTTATTTTCTCATATAATGTTCATCTAGAATAATGTGGCTTTCTAGTGCAATCATTGTTGTTTTTGTCTCCTCAAATATTGATTTCCTAGCATATCATGACTTTCTAGTGTTATCATTTGGTTACACTACATGAATCACCCAACATAACAAGTCTCGTTGACCAACATAATTCATGCCTTCTCCTCTCATCAATTGGTGTGTACGCCCTTGTTCTTTCTGTAAGTCCACTTGTTCTCTTTCAATAACATGTCAAGAATGATACTTACCGATTGAGACATTTTGGCATCAAGGTCCCTGCAACTAGTAGACATGGAATATTTTGTTATTTTATACTGACATTGTTTTCTTTACATATATTTGAAGGATTTTGCATGGATTGATAGGATCCTAGGTTGGGGGATCTCTCATACCTCAAACTTACTAACATCTTATCCTTGGCTTGTTTTTCTCTAAAATTCTCTATCTCTTTAGTTTTACTTTACCTTGAGTATGAGTGTAAGTTCATACTCTCACCAAAGTGAGTGCTGAATGTAGTATCATAAATTTTACTCATATAATTAATGAATCCAATTTCACCTTGTCCTAGTGATCATTTTAGTTTTCCACTCCTCTAAGCATTTTTGGGACCATTTATAGTCTTAAATTAATACTCAAATCAAGAATATGAGTCCTATCCTATATTCAAATATCATCACACTCCTCTTTGGGCCCTTATTTTAGTGTGCCCTTTTCCTTATATCATTTCAAGCTTACTTGGGGTTTTGTCCTTTTTAAAATTTCAAATCGCTTTATTCCCCACTTAAATGTCATCAATCCCAATATTAATTCTAGATCTAATATTAGAGCCCTATTATCTCACTTCTCTAAAAAATAGGGCCAATTTTGGCGGTATAGCCACATAGTATTATTTTTTTTGGCCAAAATTTTAGAAGTAACTTGTTGGTCTTAATATCATCTAGTCTTGAAATTGGAATATGACCAATGTAAATTGGCCAAAATGAAAAAAGTTCCTTGAGAACCCTATATAAGACAATACTCCTACTTCATTTATCATATCTTGTCTCATATTTTCAACTCAAGTGCAAATATTCTTCTACCATGAGAAAATTTGAGTATGAGGAGCATGAAGCTACAAAAAAGCATCTTCAAGTATGTTTTCATGATGGATTTTGTGATGATTTATTGTTTATTGCATTAGTAGCTGGAGGACTTATCCTAAGAGCATTGCATTATCAATCAAAGGTATAATCATTTCAATTTATTATTTCCGCTAAAGTATTTCATTTCTGATTTATCCTCTGACCTATTAGGGATAGACTATTTTTCATCATCATTGTTGTAGGGTTGATTATGAATTGGAGTTCGAATTAGACAAGCCCTTATACAACCCAACACTAGTTTTATCTCCTTCTATACACTTGTAGGTTTAGAAATAGCTTCTAGACTCAATTTGGAGGCACAAGAGCATAATGTAGATAGAGAAATAGGAAACCAAGCAAATTTTGGAAGAAAAGGTAGAGACTAGGGCACATAGTGTCATAATCTAGGTTATTTGGATTGAATTTTTTTCATAAGGAGTTTGGAGGCTCATGAGACCAATTCAAGATCCCCGTTTTACATTCGAAAAACCTATGAAGACTATAGAATCTAGCCACAATGGCCAACCATTTTGAGCTTAGATTTTAGACACATATTCCTCTCTATATACCCTTTCCACTTCTATGATTTCTAGTTTTGTATTTCTTTATTTATGATAATTATTGCCAATTTTGCGCCATCTCTTATCCCAACAAAATATGAGCCAAGTTTCTTAAAGTCAAATATTTTCCTGCTTCTTCTTAAAGAATAATACACAAAACCATCTTAAATGAAATCAAATGATCACTTTGTCCTTCAAAAAATATTTTCAGTAGAGATTAACTCAACCATCTATATTTTGACTCTCAACCAAACACCCATAAATGTTTCAACAAAGACTGCTTTAAAAAAAAGGTAAGATTAGTTTCCCTAATTAACTATCACTCAAGATAACTTTTGATATAATATTCATTTTTAAATTATAAAATAAAATTGAGTGTGTGATCTTAACCCAACCAACATCTACACTTACTAAAACTTCAAAATCATAGAACTCATTTGTAGAGTTGAAATATTTTGAATTGTCTATGCAGGGATTAGAATGTGCCATTGACAATATTTTTTAATTAATTTAAAAATCAAAAGAAATTAGGATACAACTTTTCAAAATAATTTTTTGGGGTAGGCTGACAAGGCAAGGTAAATTATCGCAAATTGCAAGGCCGTCTTTCATCCTTCAATAGTTGAGCCCATTTTTGTCAGGACAAGGGAATTGGGTGCCTTAGTCTTAGAAAAATATGCTATGAAAAGATTAGGAATAAGGTAATAAACCAAATTTACAAAAATGGTCTCAAAATCAAGTACAATCACACATAAATTAGGCACACACACCAAAGTGGGTTCTAAACCTATTGTAAAATTTTTAAGGTCCATAATTTACAATATTACAAGCGCTATAATAATTTCAAAGAAATATTACAAAATATCCACAAAAAAACACAAAATATGAGTGTAAGATAAAGCCAATATACTAGGCCATATAATGATCCCAACAAATAAAAACTAACAACTAGAGACAAGCCAAAAAAGGCCACAAATTTAATTATCCAAAATATCATTTTTTAAGACTCACTTTTCTATCTTCGTACTTAGTATTTGTTGGAAATATATAGTGTGCCCAGTGACTGAGAGGGGGGGGGGGGGGAATCAATAAACTTAATCC
>MU228327.1:889480-901768 GCA_018584345.1 Thuja plicata
TAGTTGGCATGTTGATGTGTCACTCCACTTGATGTGTCGACATCTTGAATTGTGTGTAAGGAGATCATGGCTGAAATGGTTATGACGGATTCCTATGACACGTAAGAGCTATTTCTAGAAGATTCAACGACAGGTGAAGACATGCAAGACATGTGGCAACTGATAAAGTTGAGTACTGTACACTCTTCTACAATCGTGGGGTTTGGGGCATCGCCTAAAAAAAATTTTGGGTTCCTGTTTTCTCAGAGAATGGTAAAACCCTAATATGACTGTCTTTGGAAGTTGCCCTAAAAAGGAAAGCGCATGATATAAGCATTTTTTAGGGTTGCAGACTGGGATAGGAAAAGAGTGTATTATTGGTATGATCTAGTGCTACTGGATTTGTCTTTAAGTGTCGATTGTCTCCTGAAAGAACTTGCATTGCAAGTGTGTTGTAACCATTGTGTTGAAGATAATACATTGTGCAGGTTTTGTAGTGCTGGGGTTTTTTACCGAAAGGTTTTCCCCAGGGTAAATCATTGTGTCATTCTCTATTTTTTGTATGCATGGTATATGGCTACAATATCATTGTTAAAGTAGTTAACGAATCTAAAATTGTAAGGATTTAAAAGAATTTGCACAATACTTTCCTTTAGAGATTAGTGTAGGAAGTTGTTTCCGCACCTGAGTTTCCTTACATTTTGACACTAATTAACAATATGTCTTGCCATAAGGTCTACAATCTCCCCCTTTGGCATTAGTGACAAAAACACTTTATCATTGATTTCTACAACTGTTAAGTCAAAAGCTCCCCCTTACTGACTGCTCAGGTTTTGACTCTGTTCTTTTGCTCGGGTCTGACTTGCTTGGTTTTTGTATTTTTCAAAAAAAATTTGTAAAGTATATTTTCTCCATAATATATATATACTAAACACTATGTATACTATATAATGATATCCTTTTCTATACAATATACAATGATATCCTTTTCCCCCTTGTTTTTGAAAAAATGCCAAAATATTATTTACACAGTGATCCCAAAGTAGGATAGGAAGTCACTATGTACCTTCATAATTTGAGACAAAGTGTTGTCCCAATTCTCCTATAGTATCTTCAATATATGCAATTCAATTTGAAGTTCTCCAGACAACTCCACTATGGTTTCAGCAACAGAGAAGTTGTTTTCGTGTATGAGTGTCTTGGCATGTGCAATACATTTTTGCATGGTCTCGATGTGGGGTAGGAGCTGGATCTGTATGTCTGAGAGGGACTCTCTAGTTCTTGCTTCTTCTTTCAATAATTCAACCTAAAGACCTGTTAGATACTTGATTTTTAAGAAATGAGCTGAATTGGTGCTTGGGTTAGCTTCTAATAACTTTGCACTTTCCTTCATGTCACTATCAACCTTTGCTAACTTATCTTTGATCAGAGTGGTAAATTTGGAGGAGTCACTTAGCTTTACAAATAATTCTACCTCATTGGCTACAGTGGTTTCAAGAGTGCTGATGGTATTTTTTAGTTGCACCTAATCAATTGCAATCTTCTTTGCAATGTTTTCAAGAACCTTGCTCTCAAATTTATTCTCTTCCTTCTCTTGTAGCTTCTCTTGACCATTCATGTCCGTATTGAACTTTTGGACAATGTCAACAAGTTGATCCAATATTGTTTCAGTCTCATTGACCTCAATCTGTAAAGCATCAACAATTATGCTTTTGATCTCTGTGAGTACCTTATTCCTCTTTCTTTCCCTTCTGAGCTTTTTCTGTGTAGATCTTTTCATCCATAGCTCACCCAAAATTTCCATTTGCTCTTCAGAAAGATTGGATTGATCCCAGTTTGGAATGACAATCTCTTCATCAAGATCAATTTCACTAGTATTTATTAACTTTTCTTTTCCGTTTACCTTGGGACTCGGGGAAGGAATAAGCTCCTTGCTTTTACTTTCCTCAACCTTGCTATCAATGTTTAGTCCCACTAGGTCATTTACCTTTATTGCATCAGATGATGGTGTACCAATTGTTGGACTAATGTGAACTGATGAATCAATACTGGCAGTAGAGACATTTAGCTTATCCTTCTGCGACTCGGGCATGCTTGTCTCAGTATTGATTGGAGCCTATTGCTTGGTTTCTACTTGGTTTGATGGTTCTTCAGTCTTGTCCTTGCTTGGAGGTATGATGTTCTGACTTGGAGATTGGGGCAATTATGCCATTTCTTTTTTGGACGAATTGCTCAAACTTTTCTCTGGAGTACAAGCTTGCTCTGTGTCGCCAAGTGCTCTGAATGCTTTGTGAATTGAACGCTTTGTGCATAATAACCTTCTTAACTCTTCATTTATAAGAGCTTTAACCATTAGGGTAAAACATTAAATTCTATGTATAGAGTAGTTGGCGTAGCTCAGGCGTAACCAAGATTTATGTGGAAGCTCAGGTGTAGCTATTCTTCATAATTACCAATATGGCCCGACTTAGCTCGGGTGTAACTTGTAATTTGACTCGGGTAGTACTTATGATATGTCCTATATGCATCAATATGTGGATTTGGACTGCTATCTCATCTAGAACTGGTGTATTACATCTTGAATTGCACAGTTCCAGTCATCTTCTTGAATTTATTCTGTAATGGTAGATCCACCCAATTTGTTGTTCTGGGTGTTAGTAGATCCTTCATTGTTTTGGTCTAAATTTTCAGGAGACTTTCTTACCCATTGATTTCTCATCTGTGTTCTGATTTCATAGACTTTAGCTTTCCCATTCTCAAAGCCAATATCAACCTTTTCTCTATTCATACGGTTTCTGCTTAGATATCCGAGTTGCTTGCATACATAGCACCTCTTGGTAGGATCTCTTTTTCTGAAATGAGTCTTTACATAGTTTGCACCAATGTGCCCATATTCACCACAATGACAACATTTGTACCATGTGTTGTAATCCCAACCAAAAATTTCTTTAGCCAATTGTTCAGCAGGATTCCAATTCTTTGTTTTGCACTCGGAGGATTTGTGACCTTGTTTGTTACACTTGTGGCATTTCCCTTCAAACTTGGTTTTCTCTTTGCATTCACTTTCTCTATGTCCATGTTTGTTGCAACTGTAACATTTTCCATTGAATCTTGACTTTCCATTGCTCCAACATTTATTTGATGTGTGTCCTAACTTTCCACAATGATTGCATGAAGGCTTGTTGTTCCTCTTTTCTCATTGTTGAGAGGTTTCACCTTGTTCAGTATAACCTAATCCAGTCTGACCATGATGTCTGAATTTTTTTGTCTGATCTATGCTTGTTTGTGAAATAGCCACATTCTCATTTGCTTGTTTTTTAGTATTGAGTTCAGTCTGCAGTCTGTCATTTTCTATCCTCAAATTGATAACTTCTTGTTTTGCATTATTGAGTTGATTTACCAAATTAGTTTGCTGAATAGACACGTGATAGATTTCATTATCTTTTTCTTCTATCCTTGTACTCAACAATATTTTGTCTTCTTGTGCTGTACTCTTGTCATCTTCTGCTTTGTTCTTCTGTTCTATGACTTCACATATCCTGATTGAATGGATTTCTTGTTGTCTTTTCATTTTTCTTATTTCTCCATGTAAATTGAGATTCTTTGCAAGTAGGTCTTCAATGGCTACATCAACTTCTTCTGAGCTTCTATCTTTGCATATTTCTTCAATAATTTCTTCTATATAGTTCTTGTCATTCATCTGTATTGCTTGTTCTTTTCTTCATTTTAGAGAGAGAGAGAGAGTTGCTCCTTTAGTTTCTTAACCCGATCCATGGCTACATTAAGATCTATCTTCTCATTCTCAATGGCTTTCTCCAGTCTATAGGTTTCCATCCTTTCTAATCTTTTATCAAGCTGTTAGACTTCTGATAAGAGAACCAGAGCTCTGATACCAATTGTTGGAAATATATAGTGTGCCTAGTGACTGAGAGGGGGGGGGGAGGGGGTGAATCAGGAACCAATAAGACTTAATCCACAATTAACTTGAATGATAACATGCATAGAATTGAAAGTAAAGAACACAGAACTCATAACACATTATTTGGTTACCCAGAAACCTTCCAAAGAAAGTAAAACTGGGGTGGGGATGATACCCACAAGAGTTAGTACTGTAGTGTAAATTTAGCTAGTTAAAGATTACAACGACCACTTCTGATGGTCTGTCCTGTTAGGAGCATACAAAGGACTTGTTAGGTCCACCTTGTTAAAGGATTTATTACAATACAAAATGTAGTGAAACTCTATTAAGAGATTTAGAGAAAAGACTATTAGTTCCACCTTGTTAAAGGATTTTTATGATCCACCTGTGAGAATGAATCAGTTGTTGATCTGCTCTGTGCAACTGTAATTGCTGATAATGATCCTTTGAATGTAACTGATCACCTGATAGTGATAGATAAGTCTCTGATGTCCAAAATTCTTCTGCACTTAGTTAATCTATTTTTCGCATGTCTTCTGCACATATATTTATCTTACAAAACTTGCTACACACTTGATAAAACAAGTTATCTTACATATATATCATATGCAAATATACAACACTAAAAGTCGGCTTGCAATTACAAAATAATATATAACAATATATACTATGTTGGCCTCATAACTGTCACTCGGGTCCACATCTTTACTCGGGTCATACTGTCACTCGGGTCGACTCAGAATGTCTTAAGTGTTTTGACACTAATTGACAATATGTCTTGCCATAAGGTCTACAGTATTCACCTTACTAAAAGGAAAGGATTATAAAACCCCCAAATTGTAAGACAAGCCAAGATTAAATCACACATAACACCCTTCTTCATTCTAGTAAAATTTTTGTTAAGCAATACATGCTAGTAAAGTCATATGGTAAACCCCTTCCTCATTCTTTTGAGGATTAATTAGTTATTGCTTCCATATCTCTGTTCTCTCAAATCAATCAAACTCGAGTTTCTTGTGTTCTTCCTCCCTCTAAAAATCTTTGTTATCCTACCCGTTTTTCCATTTTCTCTTCCAAGTGGCATTAAATGTTTCCTTTTAATATCTTAAACATATTTGAAATAATAGTTATTTAACTTGGTTTGATACCTTGAATCCGTGGACAACTCCTTTGTTGGACATGTGTATTTGCTTTGGTTGAGATGAAAGCATGTAGAGTGTTTCGGGGATGCTTTAGGTATTTTTTGTTCTTTTTTGTAGTTCTTAGCAAATTGGTTATGCTCATGACATTTATTAAATTTGAAGGGTAACTAGTCACAGTCAAGATTGTTCATTTATAACTATCCAATTTGAAGGGCAACTAGTCATAGTCAAGATCCTTCATATAGAACTAACTATCTAATCTCTTCAAATATACTTCTACATAGATATGAACACATGGAAGATCACATTTTGCCTTAACCTTATCAATGAAGTAACCCAAAGTGCTACCAATTTTAGCCAAAGATATATCATCCCAAAAAATAAGTGGGAGATGAAGAATTTTCACCCAAACAACAACTACATTAGCAATATCTTCTATAGGGTTAACATCTATGGACATGTGGTTCAAAAACAATTCTCTTGACTCTAAAAACTATGAGCCACTTCTAAAATCTACTCTTTGTCCTCTTTATCTTAAAGAATAATTCATAGAATCCTCGTAAACAAAATCAAATGATCATTTTTCACTTCAGCAAAAGTTTTCAATAGAGATTACTTCAATCATCCATGTTTTTGGTTCTCAACGAAAGATCCATAAACATTTTAACCAAGACTATTTTGAAAAAAAAAGCTAAAATTATGTTCCTTAAGAATTATCGCTCAAGCTAACTTCCGATATCATATTCATTTTTTTTATATAAAAGAAAATTGAGAGTGCTTGACCTTAACTCGGCCAATAACTACACTTACTAAAACTTCAAAATCATAAACTTATTTGCAAAATTGAAATAGTTACATTTCAAAAACTCTATATAAAGGCATCTAAAATGACTATTAAAGTTACAATGATTATTACTATTAAACTCTATATTATTAGACTATACCAAATGCTTATTCCTTATATTAAATTAACAATATTATTTTTAATATTAAATACATTTAAAGACTAATAAGTAGGATATATTTTCCACAAGTCAAATTGTGATGTTGCTATGAGGATTCAATTATGTAGTTTTTGAGTCAAACTCATTGACCCAAGTTTCATGAGTAGTGGTTCACAACAGCCCATCAATTAATGAGCTAAAGGGGCTCTATAATGAATGGTTCATAAGGCACAACATTTGCTGAAGGTTTTGCAAATGGGGTAACAAGCTAAGTGGGTTTAACATATGCGTGCATGACCTAGATGCAATGAGTTCTAAGTGTTCTATTCATTCTCATTGTAGATGGGTTCTTGTGAACCACTACTCATGAAACTTGGGTCAATAAGTTTGACTCAAAATTACCGAGTTGAATCCTAATAGCAATATCACACATTTAAAGACTATTTACCATATTGTTGTTTATTAAATAATAGTAACAATTATTTTGTGTTATTGTTATTAATCTGTTGGTCTCCGATTGACTTCTCTCCTTATTACCCTTTTTTTCTTCCACCTCCTTTACTCTTTCTAACATAGTGTGCTTTTACTCTGTGCCATTTATCCTTGGGGTCCTAGCTCGCTACATCTATTTACACCTTGGTCTCCTAAACTCTCACTTATCTTTACTCATGTCTTCATTCCATAATGATAACACATAGTATTTGATCTAAAATATTAGACATAAAAAATCTACACAATCAAATTCACAAAAATAATAACTAAGAATAGATTTCCCAGATTTTGAAAACAATATGTACACAATCTAAACTATGTTTTCATCCCATGATGATACCATACTTTCATTCCATGATGATAGATCATACTATCATAGTATTTGATAAAAAACATCATACATTAATAAAAACTCTACATAATCAAATTCAAAATCTACACTCGACCAATAACTACACTTACTAAAACTTCAAAATCATAAACTTATTTGCAAAATTGAAATGGTTACATTTCAAAAACTCTATATAAAGGCATCTAAAATGACCATTAAAATTACAATGGTTATTACTATTAAACTCTATATTATTAGACTATACCAACTGCTTATTCCTTATATTAAATTAACAATATTATTTTTAATATTAAATACATTTAAAGACTAATAAGTAGGATATATTATCCACAAGTCAAATTGTGATGTTGCTATCAAGATTCAATTGTGTAGTTTTTGAGTCAAACTCATTGACCCAAGTTTCATGAGTAGTGGTTCACAAGAGCCCATCAATTAATGAGCTAAAGGGGCTCTATAATGAATGGTTCATAAGACACAACATTTGTTGAAGGTTTTGCAAATGGGGTAGCAAGCTAAGTGGGTTTAACCTGTGCGTGCATGACCTAAATGCAATGAGTGCTAAGTGTTCTATTCATTCTCATTGTAGATGGGTTCCTGTGAGCCACTACTCATGAAACTTGAGTCAATAAGTTTGACTAAAAAAATTACTGAATTGAATCCTAATTGCAATATAACACATTTAAAGACTATTTACCACATTGTTGTTTATTAGTTCCTGCCGCCAGGCAGGATATTATAGCATTCGTTGCAATGCTGCTGTTTTGATTAATTGTCCAATTAGAACATTGTATTTTTCAACACCTTTTTCATTGATATAGTTTTAATATATTTTGACTTTTGTATATTGTAATAGAAATTATTTATTTCTATTTTTATTGGTTGAATGTGACTACAGTCGTATGTGAGGCTTTTGCCTTTTTGTAAGAGATATTTTCATTTTAGTTGTCCAATCATAACATTTTATTTTTGGACAACTTTTTACATTTGTATAGTTCTAATATATTTTGAATATTCTATTATTATTTTTTTGTTTATAATATGTTTATTGCAACTAATTAATTATATTATATATTAATATTAACTTAATAGTATACTATTAATATAATTTTTAATATATTATATTGATATAATATATTATTAGATTCATAACAGTGCACAAAAAATACCAAAACAATGTTAATTTAAATATCATTAATTACTTGAATATGATACTGTAATAGAAATCTTCATTTAATATTTACTATTTAATATTTAATGTTTATCTATAATTAATGATTATATTTACTATTTAATATTTAATGTTCATCGAGCCAAATCTCGTAAGGCTTAATCTTTAGGACTTAGGCAGGAACTAGACGCTATGCGTCCTTGTTAAATAATGGTAACAATTATTTTGTGTTATTATTATTAATGTGTTGGTCTTTAATTGACTTCTTTCCTTATTACCCTTTTTTTCTTCCACCTCCTTGGTTCTTCCCCTCTTCTTTCTAACAGAGTGTACTTTGACTTTGTGCCATTTAGCCTTGGGGTCCGAGCTCACTCCATCTATTTACACCTTGGTCTCCTAAACTCTCACTTATCTTTACTCATGTCTTCATTCCATGATGAAAGCCCATAGCATTTGATCCCAAACATTAGACATAAAAAATCTACACAATCAAATTCACAAAAATAATAACTAGAATAGATTTTCCAGATTTTGAAAACTCTAGGGCCCGTTTGTTTGTTGGAAGATCACTGGAATTTGAAAACGGGAAGATGTATTTTTGTACGGCCAAATTCCCATTTTGGTCCAAAATCAGAATTTGGCAAATTCCACAAAAAATCTAAACAATGTTTTCATCCCATGATGATACCATATTTTCATTCCATGATGATAGATCATACTATGATAGTATTTGATCAAAAACATCATACATTTATAAAAACTCTACAGAATCAAATTCAATCCAGAAAAATAACAGCTAAAATAGATTTTCCGCTTTCTGAAAGCTCTGTAAGTACATTTGGCATGACCTTTAAAGTTACAATGGTTATTATCATAGATTTTTACAATTAAAAACACCAAGCACCAAAGATTTGATGGTCGCAGATGGACGGCGATGAGTGTAACAATTAAAGTAAAAACAAAGCCATCGAAGTAATCTACAGAGTAAATATTTCAGGGAAAAGGAGCCCTTCTCAGCGAGGAAAACCTCAACCGATTCTGCACTGAATCTGATTTGCAATATTAATATAGGGCTGCTGTTTCTTGAGGTGCTTGGCAGGGGCCAGAGCCATGAAAAAACTCCACCCTTTTCTACCTTTGCGGATCAAAAAGTCCTTCAAACTCCGTCTCCTCCCAGACTTGACCTCCGATTTAAATTCATGGCCATCGCCCCTGCTACAGCCGAAACTCCCCAGCGGAGAACACGAGCGGCCGATCCTCCGCCCAGGCGAACGATCGAATCCCCGCCGCCGCTGTTCTTCCTCCGCAGTCCCCTGCAGCGCCGCCTCAAAGGGGTCAAAATCCCCTCCTTTGCGCCGCCCAGTGATCCTCCACAGCGCATCCTTCACCATCCTCTGCCCCTCCTTCAGCGGCGACCGCGGGGACAAAGATTTCGACGACCCCCAATTTTTGAAACTCCCGGTGGGTTTCTCGAAATCGAAGCTCTTCTGAAGGCGGGGCGGCAGACGCAGGGGTCGAATTTGGCCGTTGGAGAAAAGCTCCTCTGCCGTCGACACCACAAGCCCTGAATTCTCCGACTTCCTCCGCTCCTCCGACACCACAAATCCCGTGCAGAACTCGAAATCGCCGCCGTCTTCGCTGAATTCTTCGCCGTCTCGGCTGAATTCTTCGCCGACGTTTTTTTTCGGAGTCCCGGGCTTCTCCTCCCACCCGAATGGCACAACGGCTCTGATGGACTTTGCGAAATCGGATAAAATGGCGGCTGATCGGGTTGGGCTTGTGGGTGCGCTGAAATAGAAGCCGCCTGAATTTGGGGAACCGCTGCGGAATTGGAATTCCATGGAACGGAATCTGTGCGGAGGCCCAATTCTTTGTATTGATAGTGTTTCCATGATTTCGATGCAGAGGATGGATATGGATTTTGCTGTGGATTTCGTTATTCTTTGCATTGGTCTTAATAAGCGCTGTTTTCAAGCAGGTGCAGCCCATGAAAGTAACGCGTGCGAAAAACCAGTGAAGACTCGGGTCAAGATTGTCATATTCTTCCTGCATTTCCATTGACTACAACGTTTTCTTACCCCCGCCGTCGACACTCGATAAAACAAACTCATCCATGAATGTTCTATACTTTACCTCTCTTGCCGCTTTTAATCTTTGACTCGTATGTTTTCCCCTCTGACTCGTGTTCTTCACGCCAAAAAGGAACAATCTTCAAACATAAATGTGTATAATTCAATGGTTTTCATTCAATTGGACATTAATTCAATGGTTTTCCCCTCTCACTGCTATTCTTCACACCAAAAAGGAACAATCTTCAAACATAAATGTGTATAATTCAATGGTTTTCATTCAATTGGGTATTAATTCAATGGTTTTCATTCAATTATGTGTTTATAGTATTGTGAAGTCAGATTTTTAAGAATCAAACTAGTAAAAATTTACTAAATTTTGTTATAATATTTACAAAAGTGAATTTTTATATGAATAATATAGAAGTAGTGTTTTGTATGAAAAATAGTTACGTCCTCTTATTTCTTTAGAATTTCTACCGCAATAATTTTTTTGTATTATAAATTAAATGGATTGGCATTGTTTTGTCTTATTAGAGACAAGCTTTGGTATGCATTCAAATGGTCCTATTTAATTTATTTACCAAATAATGCTATTCAATTATGAATAAATGATTTGTAAATTGTTTGTATAAAGAATGTAGTTTTTATATTATATTTAAAAAATAAAGATGGATGGAATGATATCACATCCTTAATTTAAGTGATTTGGTAAATTATTTTTATAAACAAGTGTTTTGTATATTATAGTTGAAAGATGAAGATGGATGGGATGATATCACATCCTTGATTTAGGTGAGCTAAAATTTCAAAAGAACATCAAAATATAATTATGTAATCATTTGACTAAATAATTGATAAATTATCATTGTTTAATCACTAAAACTATTTACTTTACATGAGAATGATTAAGATTTTTTGACTGATGTCTTTCGAATGAAAAAAGCAAGATAAAATATTTTGTATGAAAAAAGCAAGATAATATAGTTTGTAATTTAAAATTTAAAAAATGTCATCAATGAGGACTCTTTGAAACAACGAAGATTATTTGTAAATTTAAATATTCTCCATAAACTACAAGATGCAAAATGACAAACATCATAGGCAATTACCACCAAGATGAATGAAATGATATCACACCCTTAATTTAGGTGATTTGTGAATTATTTGTATAGGGAAGTGTTTTTTATATTATATTTAAAAATGAAGATGGATGGAATGATATCATGTATCCTTAATTTAGGTGAGCTAAAATTTTAAAAGAATATCAAAATATAACTATGTAAACATTTGACAAAAGAATTGACAATTTATCACTATTTATCACTAAAAATATTTACTTTACATAAGAATCATTGTACATTTTGTTCATTTGAAGACATCTCTCTCTCTCTCTCTCTCTCTCTCTCTCTCTAGATCTTGGGTTGTTGCTATTGACAAATTCTTACATGGTATCAGAGTCTTTGGAGCATCATTGAGTAGTCATTTTGGAGAGATTTCGTGCATTTAGTGGAGGGCATATTCTCAGATCTAGGGAGAAACCTTTTTTGGAAGCGTCCTACGCCAAATCTGACCTTGCCATTGTGCATGAGAGGTTATTTCAGTGAATTTTAGCTATAAATCTAGCTACATTAGATGCAAGTTAAATTCAGGGCAAGAATATTTAGCAAGCGAGCCATACGAACCTACTTGTGTAGTGGTGGCTGAACCCACAATAGTGGGTAGCAATTTTTTGGAGGAAGCAATTCCTCTGGAAATGTGTGCATGAGGCGGATTAGTTAGCTACTTTCGATAGAAACTAACATACTTTTGATCGAAGCTAAGAAAGTACTTACTTTCGATTGAAAGTAAGTTTTAAATGCATATTTTATTACTTTCGATCGAAAGTAAGTAGTCACCATTTTGGTGGGGTTTTAACCCTACCGAAACTGTCATTTTCACAGGTTTCGATTTGGGTTTTGACAGAGCAGAAAGTGGGGCATCCAACTTTCAGACGTCATTTTCATGATATTTTACTGTGCATACCTTCTAATTTTTACATTATTTATTGTTTTTAATCTATATATTCATGTATATACATATATATGTGTATATATATATGTATTTATATAGATACATATATGTGTGTATATATATATATCTATGTGTGTGTGAATTTATATATACATGTAGATATGTGTATATATGTATATTTATATACCTATATATACCTATATATACATA
>MU228327.1:912157-945029 GCA_018584345.1 Thuja plicata
TCTCATATTTATTTGAGAGTTATTTTATGTATTCATCTTTTTTTTTCTTTTGGGGGGGGATTTTCTTTGTTTATGAGAGATTGTATTTGAATATTGTACATGACTACCTAACATGTCCTATTAGTTGGGACCCATCTTGCATTGTGAGATTAATTCTGCATTTCCCTAAGTTGCACTTAAGGGAGGAGGGGTGTTGGTGTAATTAACTACTCACCAATTACACTTTACTTAAGCTTACTTAGGATAATGCATACATAGTAGTTTGCACATTTATTTGCACATGGTGTAGGATAAATTCCACTTTAGGTGGTGATAGTAGTTATAACATTCCACTATATGTGTTGTCTCCATCTTTAGTTCACTTATCACTTTATCAACCTCCACATGTTGCACATAATTCATTGCACAATGGAGGATGATCCACCTTTGGATGTGGACATGTGATTCCACCTTGTGTAGGTGATAAGTTATCTCTTACTTGTCATGGTATCTTATTTTCTTTCCTATATAAGAGGGTACATCTACATTGTACTCATCTAATATTAAATTAATGTTTTGTTGTTTAGTTCAATATTTTGCAAATTGATGAGAATACAGTTCGTTCTTGTCCATATTTTCTCTCTATGTTATTTTCTATTCACTGGCCTCTAGATCTTGGGTTGTTGCTTATGGAAAATTCTTACAGTCACCAAGATGTACAAAGAGGTTCCTTTCATATAAAGGCAACCAAGAAGAGGTGAGAAAGTAGGAGTCAAACTCCGACTACCCCTCCAAGTATGTAACAAGTGTAAAACTCTATAAAAAAGTTTTCAGGCACTTCGTGAGTCTACATGAAATAAAAAATATCCTCTCTAACCCCCCTTAAGGTGAGGACAAAATATCTCAACCCTTTAAGTGAGATTTAACACAGTGTTTATATGACTCAACTAAGTAGGCTAAAAGTAAATTAGATACGTAAAATTTATTTTCATATTAACACCCTCCCTTAAGAGAAATTTAGGGAGTAATATAATCTCATAAAAGATAAGTCTTGACAACATGGCCTAATAAGTAACTCAGGTACAAATAAATCTCTCCCATAAATAGAGAATGAGATAAAATTGTGTGGAAACAAAACTCCCCTCTAAAAGACAAAAAAGAGGGATAAAACCTTCTACAAATATGTCCATGTAAAGATAAACACTATGATCTTAAGAACTTCTGAAGCATGTTAATAACAGTAAAATATCTCAAAATATGAACTAGTGTCTACTAAAATCAATGAGCCTCCAAAGATGTAGATCAACATATACAGCTATGACCAAATAACACAAATAAAAAATCATGAGTGTCACGTAGTGGACTACTTAGAAGTTGATAAAAACATAGAATAAAATTCCCATGATGCAAAAACATAGACCCTTGTGAAAGTATACAATAATATGACACTTTATGTTAGTGCATTTAAAAATATAGAAGATATACAAGTCCTCTAAAGAGGCAATTTTTTTGGGTTGAGGCCACATCTAGAGTTTTTTTCTTGATTAATACATCACCCACTATAGCTCTAGATAATAAAATTCCTCATGAAGTATGGATATATAAACTATTCAATTATTCTTTTCTTTGTATTTTTTGTTTAGATTCTTATGATCATATTTCTCAAGAGAATAGAAATATGATAGACATGAAGTCAACAATTTGAATTTTTCTTGCCTATGTAGATGGTACAAAGGGGTACATGTATTCTAGAATACTTCTACCCATAATGTTATAGTTATTTAAGGTGCTTATTTATATGAAAACATTATGCAAAGAGGAAAAAAACATCAAACTATATAATTTATTCTAGTGGAGTTGAACTATATGATAAGAAATACGAGGTAATAGACGAAAATCATAAAAATGAACAATAACCAAATGATTTGTAGATTGACACATTACCCCATGCAAGGAGATCCAATACAATACTTAAACCACTTGAAAGGTACTCTCCTACTTGTAATTATACTTATGCATTACTAATTGATGTTGGTGAAGCTATCTGATATTAAGAGGCTTGTGAAGTTGAATGTACAAAAAAGTGGAGAGTCTCCATGGAAGAAGAGATGAAAGATTTATTGAGGAACAAGATGTGACAGATTGTGCTATTTTCTAAGGGGTGAAAATCTACTGGGAAAAATGTGTATTCAAATTGAAAAGAGACATAAATTACAATTTGGAGAGCTATAAAGATTGGATTTCTAGTCAAGGGGTATGCGAAAAGGTCTAATATTGATTTTGATGAGATTTTTCACCCATTGTAGGTTTATTGTGAGAGTTGTTTTAGCTCCTATTTATAACATTTATTTGGAGTTAGAATACTTAGATATTAAGAAAAAACATCCTACATGTTGATCTCTCTAAGGAGACTTATATGCATCCACCAAAATATTTTGAGGAAGAGACAAGGAGAATCTTGTTTATAGATTGAGAAAATTATTGTATGGTTTGAAAAAAAAATGTTCACACGCTACTACAGGAAGTTTGATTCCTTCATGACAAGTTCTGGTTCTATTATATTTGAAGCTAATTATTGTGCCTAATTTGAAATATATTGTTGAAACCCTAAATTTTTGGAAACTTTAGAACTCCTATTGTTGAGAAGGCCAAATAATTGAGAGGGGGGGTGGCGAATCAATTATTCCTACATAGTTTACAAAACTTTCATAAACTCATAAATAACAACAATATCAACTTATGATCTATTGGTTAATACCATTAAATGTTCATAATAGATATGAACATGAAAGCATAAAAACACTAACATAAATAAAACCAAGATTTACGTGGAACCCCAAACTAGGAAAAATCACAGAGAAACTAATTCTCGTGAAATGAAAACTTGTTAGGGTGACACCAGTTAAGGTGATTTTTTACAAAGGCTCACTGCTAGTTGTGCTCACTATAGGTTGTCTCACTGTCATTCAACTCACTTCTATTTGGGCTATACCCTTACAAAGCAATAAGGCTGACTCCCAATAAAAATAGGCTTACGGCTAGAATATATGAAAAGAGATTGAATCCACCACTGAGATTGTTATTACCAGCACATTACAATACATAAAAAATAAATTAGTCTGATACCAATTGCATCAACACACATGAGAACCAACACAGATCTCCTATAAATAGATTCATAATCACTTTGTATACAAACATCACATATGCCACACAAACAACTTAAATCATCGCTCTTCTTATACTGCTTGATGTCATCTATCATGTCGGCCAAAACAATTTGAAAATAGGTCACACCAAGACATTCACACAGTGGTAAGGAATGAAATGTGGACCACCTTGATCAATAGAACATACCTCATGTATAGAAACAAGCTACACCATCTCTAAAGCCTTCAGTACCAGCGGATATGAAGAACACGTTACATAGTAGCTGCTGGGACTGAAATACAAATGAACATGCTCCAAATAGGACCGAACCCAAATAAATGATACACCATATATTACACAAGGAATATGACCACCCTAAAAAAGGATAAGGATAAATATCTAAGGCACATCCTTCATCGAACATCTCTACCAATACACCAAGGATATCGATACACATCAACAGATACAATCAAAATATGAATGTGCATATGATATGTTGACATCAATGACAATCATTAATGAAAATACTATGAATAGCATAAAATTCACATTCTAATAATCTCCCACATTGTCATTGATGGAAAAATTCATCAATAACAAGGCAACCAACTTCAAAAATATATCAACATCAAGGTTCTCTACACTTCTCCAACTTTCTCCAATATTCTCCCCCTTTGATAGCAATGACAAAGGGACAAAAATTTGCCTTACTGATTCACTCTGACCCCCCTAAGAGGAAGCCACCAAGAATTGATCTAGAAAATAATAAACATGCAAAACGCTAGACTAATACACACACTAGTGCATCTAGTGAGAATTAGGAAGGGGAAGAACACACAACTTCCCCCCGAGATACTTAAAAGTATCCTTGCACAAAGGTTTTTTTAAATATTTATGCTATTTTCTCCTTTATAGGTACATACTCAAGCTTCACTTCACCTTGCAACACCTCTCTTAAGAAGTGATATATGATAGATATATGCTTTGTTTTGGAATGTTGTACTGGATTCTTTAATATATTTATATCACTGGTATCATCACACTCACAAAATTGGTTCATCAAAAGTAATAGCTATATCCCTAAAATTACATTTCAGAAATAATACCTAAGTACAACATGAGGATGCTACAATGTATTCTGATTCATCAGTTGATAATGTTATAGAATCCTATTTCTTGCTTGACCAAGCAACTAACCGGGAGCCAAGAAAGTAAGCTCCACCACTGGTACTTCTTCATTTATCCACACAACCTACCCAATCTGCATTTGTATAAAGTGTCAATGTGAAATATGATCATTTTGGATACCATAATCCAAGCTCTTCTATTCCTTTCAGATATTTGAAACTCTCTTTACTTCCATAATATGTGATTCTTTTGGTTCTTGTTGAAATCTGGTTACAAATACACTGCATACATAATATCTTGTCTGGTAGCCATCAAGTACAATAATCCACCAATCATAAATCTATATTTTCTTGCATCTTCTTTTGGTAACTCATCCTCTTTTGTCAACTTTCAACTGGTAATAGTTGGAGTACCGGTTTGGGATTCTCCAACCCAAACTTATTTAATAGTTCCTTGACATACTTGGACTGAGAAATGATTATACTTTCACTATTTTGATTTACTTGCAATGCAAGAAAGAAATTCAACTCTCTAATCATGGACATCTCAAACTCTTTCTAAATCTCCTATGCAATTCTCTTTCACAAATCATCCTTTTCTCAAAAAATAATATCATCAACATACACAACAACAACCAGGATCTGATCTGAATACATCTTGTCATACAATTTATTCTCTACAAAACCTTTCTGAAACTTATGTCCACAAAAATATATGTCTAATCTACCATACCAGGCTCTCGGTGCCTACTTAAAATAATACAATTCCTTCTTCAATCTTCATACTACATCTATATTTTCTTCTAAATAGAAACCTTCCAGTTCTTCAATGTACACTTCTTCCTTGAGTTCTCCATTCAAGAAAGCTGACTTGACATCCAGTTGATAAACCTTGAAATCCTTATATGCTATAAAAACTAGAAATATTATGATCACCTCCATCCAAGAAATAGGGGCATAGGTCTCATCAAAGTCAATTTCTTCAATCTGAGCGTAACCCTTGCATACTAGTCTTTCCTTTTTCCTTATTACCTTACCATTCTCTTCCAACTTGTTTCGATAAGCCCATTTTGTACCAATCACATTCTTATTTGTCAGCTTGGGCACACATTCCTAGGTTTGATTCCTCTCAATTTGTTCAATTTCTTCCTTCATTGCCTTACCCAATTATTATCATTACATGCTTCTTCTACTATTTCAGGCTCAACCTCAAAGAGTAAACACCACAAAGTATGATCTTATGTTTCTCTACTCCTAGTAACAAATCCTCTATTTTTATTGCCAATAATATGATTCTCAAAATAATTTCTCTGTACATACCTTGGTTCTTTTTTGTATATGTCGATACTGGTTGAGTTTATTATTCTTCTTTCTTATCCTCTTTTCCTCTTTCTTCTGTATTTGATTCACACTCAATATGTCTCTATGTCTCTCAGGAGTCTTCTAAACATCCTCATCAATCTTCACATTCACACTTTCCACAATCTTGTTTAGCCTTTTGTTATAACACTGGTATACCTTAATTTTAGTAGAGTATCCCATAAATATGCCTTTATCATCTCTTTTGTCAAATTTGTTGAGATTATCTTCATCTTTCTGAGTGTGGCATTTGCTTCCAAATATTTTGAAATACTTCACCGGTAGGTTCTATTCCATGCCATAATTCATATGATGTCTTCCCATATTTCTTTAGTACAAAACTCTATTTAATGTGTATACAACAGTATGCACCGCTTCTCTCAAGTAAATTTATGGTAGACTTGCTTCTTTCAACATGGTCCTTGCTGCTTCATGAATAGTTTGGTTCATCCTTTCTACTACACCATTCTGGTGTGGTGTTCTAGTTTCTAAAAACTATCTCCTGATACCATTTTTCTCATAAAAGAATTCAAACATATCCAAAGTAGATTCTGCTCCTTTATTATATCTCAAACATTTAATCCTTCTACCACATTCATTTTCAACTCCAGCCTTGAATATCTTGAACTTCTCAAATGACTCTGATTTATCTCTATCAAATACAACCCAATTCAACCTAGAGTAATTATCAATGAATAATATAAAGTACCTCTCACCTTGAAAAATCCTTGTTCTTGTAGGACCACAAAGTTTAGTTTGCACTAAATATATAGTAAGCTAGTAGATGAATAATCCTTTGCATTGAATGATTCTCTTGTCTGGTTTCCTTCTTGACATACCTTATAGATCACATTATTTGGTTTGCATAGTCTAGATAAGTCTCTTACTGCACGTGATGAGCTTATTCTTACCAAATTATTAGAGTTGATGTGAGACATCCTTCGGTGTCAAAGACAACTATCATCGATATGAGATAGTAAATAACATCCTTTTGAAGCTCCTTCAAGATGGTACATATTCCTTCCTGTCCTCTTTCTAATTGCAATTACATCTATAGATCTCTTTTGAATTTCACACCCTTCATTCTTGAAAACAACATCATATCCATTCTCACACATCTATCCAACACAAAGAGGTTGTGATATAGACCCTTCACATAATAGACATTGTTATCATTATTATTTCCATCAAAAGTAATAGATCCTCTACCAACAATATAAGCAACGTTTTCATCACCAAATCTAACAAGATGACCATCATATTTTGCAAGTGACACAAATTTACTCTTATCTCCAATCATGTGATGAGAAAAACCACTATCAATTATCCTTTCATTTTTGTTTTTTTAACATACAAAGCAGTTTAAACATCATCATCAACTTCAACACAAATGTTAGATATATCAATTTCAGGTTTCTTATCTTCTTCAACATAAACCAAACAATCTTCTCCTTCTAACTCATCATTTGATATACTAGCCTCTTCATTCACATAATAAACCTTCTTATTAAACCTTTTAAACTTCTGTCTAGGACCCTTCTCTAGAAATCTAATAGCCAAAAGACTGATTTTACCACATCTAAAACATTTCAGGGGTAATTGTAGACACTTAATAATGGTCAATTGCTCTCATGCAATGACTCTACTAACACTCTTCTTCAATTATTAAATAATCTTTATTATTTAATTAATCGACATCTTTTCACTATATTTTAAATTCAAAATCATCATTTCTCTATAATTTCATAATTAAGTGATTTTAATTAATTACCTTATTATTTCATCAATTAATTTATCTATAAAGTAATTAAATAATTAAACATTATTTAATTATTCCCTTTGTCATTATATTTAATTAAATAAATCATATTATTTAATTAAGTATTTCCTTTTATTATTATTATTATTACATTTATTTAATAATTAAATCAATTTCCCTCTCACAATTAAATAAATTATATTTATTTAATTAAACTAAATGTCCCTCTTATAAATAAATAAAGATATATTGTTTGTTTATATTCCACACATGTACAAATAAATAAATAAATAAATTTATTTAATCACATTTATCCATCCAATTATGAGTTTTAGTTAACTCCATAATTCTCTCTCCTAATTGATCAATTAAATCATTTATCTATTTAATCTGTTTGGTCTTCTAATCCACCTCCTCAACTAAAGTTCTCAATCAAATCGGTTGACACTCCCATCTATTCAAACACATGGAATCAATTGAGTTCAACTCCCACTCACTCTGAGTTCAACTCTTCAATCACAACCAATCAACCCACCAATTATGGAATCTTGATTAGAAACCTGAAAATTCTTATAAATAGAGAGCTTGTTTCTCATATTTGTCAACTACAAAACCACAATCACTTTGAATTCTTATGTTGGCACATAGAGCACTCATTTTATGAGAGCCCACATTGCATAGAGAAGGAGAACTACGAAGGAGGACTTTCGGCTTGCATGTTCATGATTTTGATTGATTTCATTTTTATTTGACGATTATGCATACAATTTATTTTATTCCTCTTTTGATATTGGAAATACTAATTGCCTAACAGATCTCTTTGTGGTTGAGATTCTGACGTTATTGCAAGTTTCTAAAGAGGCCTTACTACCCTGATTACAACTAGTGATCCCGACACGAAGCACAAAGATTCAAATTTTTTATTTTTCTCTTTTTTTGCACAATTATGGATTTAATTTTACTTAGACACAGTTTCATTTGCTACACTTGTAGCCTTAAAGAGACACATTTACAAAAAAGCATCGTACTTACCCCTTTGGTTCGACACACTTACAAGTCAGAAGTGTTGTAGTTACAGATCTAAAATGCTACACTTACACTATTCATGCAACACACTTACTTTCTATTTATTGTTGTATTTTTTTGTTTGATAGTTTGTGTTATTCTTCTTTTTATTTTATTCATCGGGATTTTTGCTATGATTTCTTCTCACTTTACTATAATCGATGTTTTTAATTTTAGGGTATTTATCATAGATCTACTGGTTTTCATGATCGAAGTACTATAATTAATCTGTATGTGCTTTTTTTTTTGATAATAGGTTATAGATCCATTTGATGAACTTACCTACTTGAATCAAAACACTTGTAGATAAAGAGACACACTTGACTATTTCATTCATCATAGTTACACCTCTGAATCGACACACTTACAAACTTGAAACGCTGCAGTTGCCTGACAAAATACAAAAAAAAAATCACTTTAATCTTATTTCTCTCTGATATGTGAAATAATATTTCTTGGTAATGAAAAGACAAAGTGAACCCCCAAAGCATAAAAGGTTAAAATTCAAGAGCCTATTGAGCAACAAAAAAGAGGAGAGATTAAGTAGAAAAAATGACCAACATAGATTGAGAATTGAGGCACTTGAGGTGGAGATCAGATACAAAGGTATTATTCACTCTTATTTGGACAAGGTAAGAGAAATTATAGGGAAATTCAATTTTTAGTATATCAACACTAGCATGCTTGTCGATTATCAAAACTAACTACTTAGGGTTTCGGTACTAATGGTTTCTTTGAAGCTTGTGGCATGGAAGCAAATCTAATCTAAAATCACTTCATTCATATTTTGGTGCTTAAAAAAGAAAAACTCCTCAAATATCACAATCTCATCTTTCAATTTGGTGTATAAAATTGATGTGTGGTTAAGAATTTAACAAAGGGAATTACATCTAAACTTGGTGCATAAAACTGAACAATCAAAGCGTCATCTAGTTTAGTACTTAAAAATGAACCCGCGTTCTTGTATGGATGATATAAATTAGCAAACATTTGGATTTTTGGAGATTAATTTGATTAACTATGTGCTTTGAGTCATTGGTGCGCTTGCACATTCTGTTAGATTAAAAACCTTTTTACTTTTTTAGAGAGGCATGTCTAGAGAATGCACTTCTTCCTCAGAGGATGACCTCAAACCAAAAAATCCTTCTTGTCAGTATATAAACAAGACATGGTGAAAAACCATGAATAGTCTTATATCTAACCAAGCTCGAGAAAGGTGTGTGGATGATAGTTCAAATCATTCCTACGTTCCTAAGGAGCCGATGTGGTCCACTAGAGACTTAAGTGTCTCACAAGTGCACAAAATCCATTGGAGAGACACCACATGTATGACTACAACCCTATTAATTAGAGACCACCCATTTCACCTCTGAATCAAGTGTCTTATTATAGTACAAAGGGTTGTAAAATCCCCCCCCAAGATTCTCATCATATGTGTTCCATAGTATTGTGTTGGTGAAAGAGATCTTCACTAGCACGATAATAATACCGGGTAAAGGCAAAAAATGGGTACCTACGTCACGAATCTTCATGTCCTAGTAGTGTGACAATGATTGTGTGAGATGACATACGTCCAAGAAATGGGCCTATAAAATTACATTTGAAAGTTAATTTTACCATAGATTAATCTTCATGTCTCTATTTTCCATTATGATTGACTGTGTGAAAACTTGTAGCTTGAAAAAGTTGTTGAAAATACACTGATCATTTCTTTTTTGAGTTAGTCCTACAAATTTACTAAATGTGTGATTTTTGGTTTTTTAAACATCTTCAAAAATTGTTCCTACAACATTTTTCCTACAATATTGTCCTATCAGAGAAGAAAACTGTATTAACACTGGTCCTACAACATTGTCCTATCAACATCCTATCAGAGAAGCAAATTGGTGCAGGTGCACCTAGGCACAAGAGAACAATTGAGAGGTCAATGTGTAATGAAAGAATATTTGATTTAAAATAAATCATTGTTGATATTTATTTATTTTGAGGTCATTAAAGTCATTGAAACAAAAGATGTAAGGCTATAAAGCCAATTTGTAAAAGATGTCCATTCAGGGCCTAAATTGGTCAAAAGGTCAAAATTGTATAAAAGGCCATGAAAAGGATTTAAAGTATGAAAAATGTATTAAATATGTGATTTGGATATGTCTAGAGTGTTTTTACAAAGTTTTAAGTCATTTTTATAAAGCGTTGTAAAAGTTGTCAAAAAGTTGCAAAATTGCACTAAATGTTGCAAAAAGGAAGATGAAAGGTCATAGGGGTAGTTGGATGGTTTCTAACTGCCTAAAATAGTATATAAATCATGTATTGGTTGTTCCAAATGGGAAGGAAAGGAATGAGAACATTTTGATACATTTTGTAGCATTCTACTATTATTGTTTTGATTGGTTCTTTCAGTTTTTGTGTTGTTTCCAGGCCTTGTAAGACCATGCACAACCTAGAAACCTTGTATCTATATTATGGATAGTATATATGTGAATTTTAATTCCTTTAGTGTTTTTTTGGAGTGATCATGTTTAGAAATGAAGAAGTTATGAAGATTTTGGTGAAAGTTGTTGATTGCAGCTTTGAGATCTTCTGGAAATAGTCATGTTATAGCATTTGGTACGGACTCATATTGGATAGTTAAAACCTATAAATGGATTATTTGGAAATATATGTGAATAAAATTTAATTTAATTTTGGTATGAGTTGATTTAATTTAGATTTAAGGAAGTTATGTCAGTTTTATTGAAAGCAGTTTTGAAACCCTTCATGTGTGGTGGACAACAAAGGTTGGTGTTTTCTCTTGAATCCACCAATGGAAAAATCTATATCTTATATTTTTGGAAACTATATTAATAAAGATTTAATATTATTTTGTTTTCATTTCAAATGAGTGTGTTTTTTTTGATATATTTGATGCCCTAGCATTAGGAAGATAGTAAATTGTTTGCATATCTATGTTTTATGACAACAAAATGGGTCTCGGTGCAAAGAATATAAATTTTAATCCAACTGTTGGATATTTATGGATTTTGGATATGTTTTAAACTGCCTAGATTTGAAAAACTCCACTAGAGATATTTACAAGATGAGATATCTAATGAAAATGGTAAATAACAAAATTCAGGGTCGACAAATTGTCACAACTAGGACATATTTGGAAGTTGTTGATTGAATTTACTTTGTATTTGAGTTATTGATTGAAACATGAAATGAATGTTTAGATATTTATTTATACTTTCAGGTTTTAAGGAATATAAAATTAATTGCATAATCAAGGTAATAATTCATGGTTGGCATATTGTACAAATGTTATGATTGATGATGCCTCTAGAAATGTGAATTTGAACATGGATATGTGAAAATGGTTGATTGGATCAACATAATCCTAGAAGAATGAAGGTTTCCCATGATTCTCTACATAAAATTGGTATCAAAGCTAAGTTAAATATCTGGGCTGAGAAAGTTGTTGGTTATTTTATTGTTGCTAATGAAGTTGTGGTTGTAGGTGCTCGTCCACTAGCTGCAAGTAGGAAGACATGTAAGTCTGTCAAAGGGCCATAAGAGATGGTCCAGGTCACAGGGGATCGTACATGGTTGACAAAATTCCTAGGGAGAGAGGAAAGGAAAGTAATCATGGGTGAGGCATATTTGTTGGTGAATTATAGCAACATTGGAGGGTGGGACTTATGTTTGGGAGCAACACCATGAAAGACATCCATACATACTCCATTGAAAGGAGACAAGAAGATTGTTTGCAATATCATTTAGTAGAGGTATCAAAGAGAAGACAAAGAAGACATGAGGAAAATATGAGTGAATACAAAGAAGGTTGTGATTTATGACATAATTTTTTTGTAGGTCATAGACGCATTGCCAAGAGACTTGGAAAACTTTCAAACTTGGCAGTATGGTGTAGGTGCACCTAGAAACAAGAGCACAATTAGGAGGTCAATGTGTAATGAAATAATATTTGATTTCAAACAAATAATTGTTTATATTTTATATTTTTAGGTCATTAAAGTCATTGAAACAAAAGATGTAAGGCTATAAAGCCAATTTGTAAAAGATGTCCATTCAGGACCTAAATTGGTCAAAAGGTCAAAATTGCATAAAAGGCCATGAAAAGGATAGAAATTATGTAAAAGGTATTAAATAGGATATTTGGACATGTATAGAGGTTTTTTACAAATTTGAATTCATTTTTATAAAGTATTTTGAAAGTTGTCAAAAAAGTTGCAAAATTGCACTAAATGTTGCAAAAAGGAAGATGAAAGGTCATAGGGGTAGTTGGATGGTTTCTAACTGCCTAAAAAATTATAAAAAACATGTATTGGTCATTCCAAATGGGAAGGAAAGGAAGGAGAAAATTTTGATACATTTTGGAGTGTTCTACTATTGTTGTTTTGATTGGTTCTTTTAGTTTTTGTGTTGTTTCCAGGCCTTTTACGACCATGTACAATATGGAAACCTTGTATCTATATTATGGATATATATATATTTATATAAATTTTCTTCATTTAGGTTTTTTTTGGACTGATTATGTTTAGAAATGAAGAAGTTATGAATATTTTGGTGAAAGTTGTTGATTGCAACTTTGAGGTCTTCTGTAAACAATCATGTTGTAGCATTTGGTACAAGCTCATATTGGAGAGTTACAACCTATAAATGGATTATTTGGAAATATATGTGAATAAAATTTAATTTAATTTTGGTTTTAGTTGATTTAATTTAGATTTGAGGAAGTTATGTTGGTTTTATTGAAAGCAGTTTTCAAACCCTTCATGACTGGGTGAACAACAAAGGTTGGCGTGTTTCTCTTGAATCCACCAATGGAAATATATATATATATCTTATATTTTTGGAAACTAGATTAATACATATTTAAGATTAGTTTGGTTTCATTTAAAATGGGTGTTTAGTTTGTGAGATATTTGATTCCCTAGCAGTAGGAAGACAGTAAATTGTTTTGCATATCTCTATTTTATGACAACAAAATGGCTCTCAATTCAGAGACCAGAAATGTTAATCCAATTGTTGGATTTTTATGGATTTTGGATATGTTTTAAAATTCCTAGTTATGAATAACAAAACCACAGATATTTCCAATATTAGGTATCTAATGAAAATAGTGAATAAAAAAATTTAGGGTCGGCAAACTGTCACAACTAGGACAGATTTGGAAGTTGTTGATTGAATTTACTTTGTATTTGAGTTATTACTTGAAACATAAAATGGATGTTGAGATGTTTGTTTCTACTGTCATATTGTATGGAATATGAAATTAATTGAAGAATCAAGGTACGAAATAATGTTTGTCATATTGAACAAATGTTATGATTGATGATGCCTCTAGAAATGTGAATTTGAACAAGGATATGTGAAAATGGTTGATTCGATCAACATGATCCTAGAAGAATGATGGTTTCCAATGATGCTTTGCATCACAAAAATAATCATCAACATGGGCTGTAAATGTTCCACTTGGCTCTTATCTTGAAATTTGGCGATTGACACACCCTTTCATATTAGAGACTCACAACCAACAGTTTAGCATCATCTATAGCTTGCATAATCAATTAATTTTTGCATAGTCCATTTTATTCCAAAAAATCTAAAAATCTCAAAAACATAACTTGCATTTCCTAGAGGTCAAGTATTTTCCTTTCAGAGTCATTTTTCCAGATTAGAGGGCGTATTTTCCTAGGACATTCCAGTAGTAGTATTGTGTATTATCTTGGCTTCATCAAAACTCTAGTTATAATCTCTTCCCTTGGCTTAGGCACTCATTATTTTGGTTAACACATGTCTTAGACATACATCATTTCCAGTATCAATCATTTTTTCCTACCTTTTGAATTCAAGATAGTCCACAGAATCATAAAGGTATTTCTTTAGAGGGTTTACCTTTGAATTTTTTAGAATCTATCTTAGGGAAAATTACATATACCCTACGCATCATTCTAGGATTTCATTCATAGATTGCATTGGCATGCCAAAATAAAAAAATCAAAAAAATTAGTTTCCTTTTTAAAAAAAAATCTTTCCTAGGTTGCATTGATCCTTTGCATATGTCATTCACAAGATCCCTATTGTGGGTCCACAACACACACCCCATCTTTTGGTCCTTTGACCATGGGGGCCCCCTTTCCTTTTTTGAATTTTTTGGGTCTGCCCCTCTCCTGGTTCCTTGAACTAGGTTTTTTGAGGGGCATGTCAAGAGAACAAGAATGTTTTTTGGCCCTTTTGGCATTTTGGAGGACCCCAAGTCCTCTGAAACACTGAAAAGGCTAAAGGGCCAAGCCCAACCCTTTCAGTGTTTCGGTCTCCAAAATGCCAAAAAGGCCGAAGGGTAAAAACCTTCACACCTTTTGGTGTTTTGGCATCTGAAACACTGAAAAGGGGGTGAGGCCACCATAATTTCAGCATTTTGGCCTCTGAAATGCCGAAGTCAGGTGATGTCACCTACGGGCTATTTAAGTGACCTGATTCACTTTTTATTCACTTGCACTTTTTTCTGGTCTGCATTTTCTTGCCTCCTTGTGCGCTCATAATTTTCTATTGCCTCCTCATTGGTCGTCTCCATGTTGCCTCTCCTCACACTCAGTGACCTTGGTTTTCTTTCCTCCTCATTCTTTATAGGTAGGGCCTTGTCAGTTTCTCTCTCTTCATTTTTGTTTTAGGGTTGGTTTAGGTTTGTTTCTTCAACCTAGTCAGGTCGTGCTCCCTCCTAGGTCCTTAGGGTTCACACCCTTAGACCTCTGGAGGGGTCAATTTATTTTTCTTGGTCTCTTTTTTCTTTACATTTTTAGAGTTAGGGTTTTTGCGTCATGACCTAGTCACAGGTTTTTGACCTTCAAAAGGCCAAAAATAACCCCTCCCAAAAAAGTTTTAGAAACCAAGTGAAGTTTGCACTTTTGGCCCTTTCGGGATTTTTGGACCTCCAAAAATGTTGAAAAGCCAAAGCATTTGAAGAAGAGGTTTTCCTTCCCGGAGGTTTCATAATTTTAGACTCTGAAACCTCCTTCAGACTTTCACACACCAAAATTATGAAAGCATTTCATCAGCCCCCGAATCTCTTCAAGATTTTGGGTTTTTGCACCCTAATTTTCCGCAAGTTTTTTTCACTCCACAAGTCCAAAAGGGCTTTCTTTGCCATAATCGAATCTCTTCACAATTTTGGCCTTTCACAATGAAACCTTGACTTCAGTGTCTGAAAGCCCATAAAGGCTGAAAGAGCCAAAAACTTCATTTCTGGCTACTTAAGAGCCCTCTATTTCTTGTTTTCTTAGTTAGTTTTGTTTTTCTTTCCTGCTTTAGTAGTTTCCTTTCAATAAAGATACTGATACTTGCATTTTTCCTGGCAGGCCTGAGAAGCGGACAACATCACTAATAAAGTACTTATTCAAGGGGAATCACCCTCTTTCAAATATAAAAAATAAACATATAGAGATCATTGATATATACATCGGGAACATAGATTGGGATCAATTCCTAGTTAGATGTTGCCAACTAGTAGGAAGGACTGAAGACTGCACCTCCCTGGTTCTATAAGGCCTAGTCAATGTAGTAGCACACCCAGTAGTGGTCATGTCCTTTGATCTTATCATGAAATTAGCCAACCACTACATACCAAATGAAAATGTGGTCAAGAATACAAAAGGACAGATAGTCCTTGACCTGAGGCCGAACAACATAGAAGAGGTCTTCCATCTCCAGAAGGCCGTGGAAATTTTTTATGACTTCTATATAGAAAAAGGGGTTGAGGTGGTTCAATAACAAGACTGAAGATGCTTATGAGATTACAAATCAGGAATACCTCCAACAACCTCTCCCAAAGAAAAAATTGGACAAAATAGATCTCAAGAGGGGATACTTGAGAGATGACATCTAGGTAGCAGTTACATTGATAAGCCGAGTGTATGGACTACCTCAGTCCATCCAAATAGAGAACTAGATGATTCTATTGATAGAGACGATAATGAACTGCAAGGCCAGGTTTGGTTGGGCCACCATTCTAAGTGATAAATTGGATGAGAAACTGACCATGGTTAAGCACAACCCAAAGTTCTACATGACTACATACATAGTGTACCTGTTAGCTGCATGAGTAGACTATCTGGGGCTCAAAAAATGGGGTAACTACAATGAACCAAATGCATGACCTCATATTGTCTATCCAAAATTGATGAGAAGGAAAAATATGCTTGAAGATAGCTCAGACTACAGTATCAAAAGAAGATACTACTGAAATAAGGGCCATATGGGCGTATTACATACAATTTTGAACTTTCACATACATCTAAGTAGTAGTATCTACCTTGCACCCCAAGAAGCTACCAAGGTACCCATCTGATTGGGTTATCGTCCTAGAAATGGCTTGGAAGCTTGCAGATGCATAAAAACACATCAAGCATAAGAAGAAGCATTGCTAAGAATTATCCATTTCCCTAGGCCCCTACACTCTCTAGGACATGAAGATCTATAAGTCATTGGCCTTTGAGTGGGATGAGTGCCCACTCCAACTATATAAGAATATCTGGGCCCGATTCAAACCCATAGGAACATACAACCATATCATTGGAAAGTTATACATCCATGAACTACAGGTCAAAGATCATTGGATAAATTGTGTGGATGGCCATGAGGTGAGGATCAGGGATTACTGTAAGATTTCCCTCACACTAGCATAAGCGGCCTTACAAATCATTATTCTCCTCAAGGTTTGGAAAAATGATTCAGATAATGTACTAGAGTCGATTTATACTCTTGATAAAATATACAACATGCCTCTCTTGAATGCAGAGATAGATAAGGAGGAAAATGACAACATAGAATTTAGAGCAAGGCATGTGGTCAGAATGACTGAGGCATGGATAAACAGGCCCTATCAAATGGATCCTACTCCCAAGAAGACACTAATGGATCCACCTAAGAAGGTAGATAAGAAACATGGAGAAAGGTCCACAGTGCCCCAATACAAGAAGGCCCCACCTCAGTAGCCAGAAATAGTGTATGGGCATGAGCGTGCAGTAGAATATGGTTCTAATCCTAGGCACAAGGCCCAAAAAACTAGGATGATAGGGAGTATAGATCCTCCAGTTGGATCATCATAGGCTACCCAAGGGTAAGGCCCTTCCACCTCTGATCCACCTCTCTTTTCCACTGGAGAGGGGAAGAGAAATTACAAAAGAAAGAGAGCTTCCTCCTCTCCGCAATTGGAAACCTTAAAAGAGGAACCAAAATTAGAAGAGGTACCCTCGGTGAAAAGGACAATATCTCAGGAAACCTCTTTGAGGAAAAATGAGGTCATAAGGAAGCAGGTAGAGGCTCCTAAAGAGCATGATAATCCGTTGGATACCCTAGGCTCGGATGAGTTCCTCATGTTTTATTGTGAAGGCCTTGAGGGTTTTGCAGATCAGGGGTAGGATACACCCAACTCAACGATAGGAATTGACTTTGGAAAATAGGTGCCCATCTAGTCTTAAGTGATCCTTACTCCACCTCCATACTAATTCATAAACCCCACACTAAACGTGCCTATCACAGGAGTGGACTCTAGCACTGACCAAAGGCTAGAGACTCAAGATGTTGGTGCTGCCTAGAGCATAGCAGGGAGTAAGACTACATGAGAGAGTTCAAATTCAACTCCACCACCTCACATTCCAACTCCTCCAACCTCTCTCCCAACTCCCATTCTGACTCCACCACCTTCTCTCCCAACTCCCATGCCAACTCTGCCTCCTTCTACTTCTAATCCACCACCTACAATGCCAACATTGACTCCACCACCATCTATTCTTTTTCCTTGGTCTATCCTGACTCCCCAAGTGTTGGTAAGCATAGAAGATGCATCTCCCTTCAAAACCAAACTGGAAGCCATGAGAGGCCTTAATACAGAAATAACAATCAATTCCTCTGGGGATGAATGCTAAGATAAAGGTGAATAGGAGGTTGAAGTGGAAGAAGAGAAGAGAGAGTATGGATGTCATGAAGGAGAAATGCATGAGGGAGAAGGTAGAGAAGAAGGCGAACATGGGGAAGAATTAGATAAAGAGGAGGGGGTGACCCCTGAATCACAAAACTTGGCTTCAGTCCTCCACATTGCCCCATATGAGCCGATTACCGCCTTTAGTAAGCCTACTTGGTTCACTAAAGATATTCAACCATGGAAAATGACTTACATAGATGAAGAGGAAGGAGAAGACACAAATATGTTATTTTGAGGGCAAGCCTTCCATCAAATAGAGGTTAATATGCTAGCTAGGATGATATATTATGTCACTCAAGACATTAAGGGTCATTGTAAGGCACATGTGGTAGTTCCTTCTACTAGGACCTCTCAAGCACAACTCACCCTAGAGGATTATACATTTGAAGAGGTAGATCTAGGAGAACCAACTAGGGAAGGAAGTAAGACCCTGGCAGCTTTAGGCCTCAAAAATGCTCTAGGATTTATGAGCAAAGACAAGGAAATTATCAAGTCCTTGATAGAGAAGAGGATCTTAAGAAATTCATTCATAAAATGGTGGGTCCCATTGACCCAAGTTTCCCAGAGGCCTCATTATAGGTTGTACTAGAGAAGAGAGATACTTCAGACTTGCCGATAGGTATGACCCCCTCTTTCATTCAGGAAAGTGATGATTGGAATAATGATCTTGAACAATTTGGAGAAGGGGTTATCAAACTGGTTTTTAGGCCTTTCAGAGTAATTGTGGTGGAAACCAAAAATTTGGTAGACATGATGGAGAGTGATGAAGGGTTAGATTTTGAATTGATCAAATGGCGAACTTACCTCCAAGACCTCAAGATAATCAAGAAGCAACGCTTCAAAATTATGGTCAAGATATATGAAGGCGAGGAGTTGATAACTTTAGAACCTAGGTTAAGAGCATATCCAAAACAATTAAGGTCCACAAAAAGTGCCTATGCTACATACAAAAAAAGCATAAGGAGTTTATGAAATGGGTAGAAGAAATATAAAACTTCTTCACAGGTATGGACTTGGAGTTATACCAAGATTAATAAAGGAAAATTCTATGCCCATCCACAGAGGTAATACAAAAATTCAAAGATATTCTGGCAGGTGTTACCACCAAAGAAGGCCTCCACCAAATTTTCTATTCAAAAGAAGACATGCAAAGGATGTCCGAGTACGATGAAGAGATCAAGTTATTCACTTTTGAATTAACCATTTTCAGAGAGAAGCAAGAACGATGAATTAACAAAGTGAAGAGGAAAGAAATAAACTATGAAGAGGTACAGTAAATAGTACAAAGGCTATGAGCTGCTCATCTAGAGGTGTTCTCAAGCTAACTGTTCACATCCAGACTCAACCCTTTTCAGAGATGCAGATGTTTTAGACTTAGCCACTTTTTTCATGAAGGCTAGCTTTTTGGCATTTCGGCCTTTCAAACCTATCGACCCTTTTGGCCTTTCAGCCTCTGAAAGGCCAAAATTTTGGGGATCTCAAGTTTTTATTCAACACAATAAAATTTGCGCTTGGCAAATTTCGGTGCAGAGGTCGGGGTCTAAATTTCTGGGCCATTCCACTGAGATCATTTTTTTTGCATGAAAATAAAACTTTAGATAAGATGGATGCATAAATGGAGTTCATTGTGCAAGGATTAAGGGTCCTTTATCAGTTCTCATCTCGAAGAGAACCACAAATGAAGATTAAAAGGGGGAACTTAGAGATCAAGAAGAAGACTCCAGTTGCAAACAAGAGAACTCCAGCTCCTCTCTTTCTTCTTTCTTAGCAGGTTTGATCCCTTTTGCATGGGAAAATTGATTGTAAATGGATTAAATATCCATGCTAGTTGTTTAGTATTATTTTAGCAATAGATTTCTTTAGTAAAGATTTAGTTTTAGTTAGTTTTCATTATTTTTAGAGTCTTTGATGCCCTAGTTTCAGCAATCAGAGTTTGTAGATCATAACTCTATATATTGTAATCAAAACAATGTATTAGGGTCAAATTATTGATGCAATAAAGATCTACAATTGGTGCTTCATTCATGGTGTGATATTTTCTGCTATCTATGTGAAATTAATGAATGTGTGTCTGCTTATTCACTCTTTTCAAAGAGCCAACTGTTGTATTGTTTCTCAAATCCGTGTTTCTTTAGTTGGCATTTGTTGTTGTTTATCTACCTTGCTGTGACGAATGTATGGGAAAGATCATCTTTTGGGCTCAATGATAAATCCATCTCGTGTGTGCGCACATCTTGGTGGCTTCAAAATTTGATAGATTTTGAAAATCTTGCACGAGTGAATATATTTTCTCTCCAAATGATTGCATCCGTTGGATATATATAATTGTAACATTATCTAATTTATATTCATTGGGTTTGTTCTAAATCTCTCCATCATTCTATTCGTAAGGATCAACAATGGTTTATGTCCATTAGCATTTCATTTTCAACAATTTACTTCATTCTTGTTATCCTACTCATTTAAATTTATTTCATAAATCTGTAAGCAATCGAAATCATCTTTAGTTTAAAGCACAGATTTGCATCCTTAGTTAATTACAATCTTTGATAAATTGGAAAATACAAAAAAGAACTAATTTTTTTTTACAGTTTGACATCTTGAAAGAATCAGAAAAGGCCTCCTCATGAACATTCACATTTATCTTCAATTGAGTTACCAAGCAGGTTGTACCATGACCCCAGAGAACCTTGGGAATAACTTCATTATTCTTTCAAGAGAGGAAATCAAATCTTGAGATCCTAGCAATTGACTTGTGTAAAAACAACGCTCAAAAATCCCAAAATAAAAAGATAAAAATAGACCCCAACATAGATCCCAAACAAGATCCTAATGGAAAAATTTCTCTTCCTATACAAAGGAACCTAACACTAGATTTCAACAATCCAAAGATATTTCAACATCACAAGAAAACACAGGTTGACATCCCATAGTTAGCTCCTATCCCTCCACCAAAGAATGAGTTTTCATTTGAGAACATTAAGGCTAAATGAAATGATAGTACAGAAGTTAAAAATTCCTTAGCAAACCCTAGGGAAATGACTATCATGGGATCCCTATTGGCAATTGACCCAGATACATGCTTCAAAATGCTTGCACAACATGGTGCCAAACTACCCATTATATTCAACACTTCTACCCTAGTAGAAGCCACCCGTGTACCATCATCTTGGTTTTATTCCACAACACCTATTCTAATTACTTCCATATTGCCTTCTAGCAACGCCACTCAATGTGCATCCCAAGTCACCATATCCTCCACTACTCTAGGAATCCAATACAACAATCCTCTCTTTGCTAGTTTTCTGCCCATATCCAGTGCACCTATCATCACCACAACAAAAATTTCTATAATGTACTCCACCTATCCAATGGGTACATCCAATATGCCTCCATTAGGTCACAATCCCAATAGTCTCTCAATGAGAGTCCCCCAAATCAATCAAGAGGCACCTCAACAAAAACTTCCTGTCAATCCCAACTATTCAAGGATTTTGGTTGCCTTTTTGAAACATCATGGAGTAACTGGGCCTAGCAATTCCAACCCTAAAACACCACCCCAGTAGAAACCTCCATATATTCCACCACCTGAGAAACAACCTCTATACAGTCCACCACCCCAGGATACCAAACAACCTTAATACATTGCATCATCTCCATACATTCCACAACCTTAGCATTTTCCATAGCCTCTGCATGCTCTACAACCTCAGTATACTCCACATTCTTAGTAAGTTCTTCCACATGTGCCTAAAACATTCAAAAACATGGGCTTTGGGACCTCATACAATCAGGCACCATCTTATAATGGTGGGACAACATTTTATGATCTTAATTAAGTGTCATCCACACCGACGCCCATTAAAGCCTTTACAAAACAACTCCAAAACCTCTAACAATAGGCCATTAACTTGTAAATAGACACTCCAAAGAGGTCTTACACTACTACTGACCTTATTCCTTATCTATTTGATAGGATGATTTACATGCCACCTTTTCCACGCAATTTTGAGATACCTAAATTTGATAAATAAAAGGAAAAGGGTGATCCCTGAGACCATACATGATAATTCTTCATGACTTTCATAGAAGTAGCATATGATGACACCTACCTAATGATACTTTTTCCATGTAGTCTTGGTGGGTCATCCATGGAGTGATTTTCCAGACTTCCTCCTGGGATACAATTGATGAATGAGCTAGCTGAAAAGTTCATGTGACACTACTCACACAACATTGTCATGGAAAGAACATTAATGAACCTTTGCACTAAAAAACATAATAATTGTGATAACTCTCCCTCATTCTTACAATGTTGGAGAAATGTTTCCTCCAAGGAATCTTTCTACCTATCCATGAAAGTGTAGACCCATATGTTCATCAAAAATTGTCAACTAGACATGATGTGTGAATTAAACTCCCAACAAATTGAAACCTTTGCAGAACTACCTGAGAAAGGGATAAAAGAAGAAAGATCCCTCACCCTAAAGGGAGCCATCAAGAAAGATATTAGTAATCAAACACCTTATGAATAAGCCTAATATTGGTCCAAAAACAAGAATGCAATGAATAGTGGCATTGTTGATGCTAAGGTGGCCCAACCAGTCATGCACATACAAGCACCAACAATACCTGTCCAAAAATTCCAACCAGTGCACACTGTCCAGAGGGACAATAATACAAACACAAAATATTAGGCAGTTAATCAGAAATACAAACAAAATATTGTAAGAAGGAACATCACTCCACCTTGAGACTTTACACCTCTTGCAAAAATTCTTCAGAAAGTTCTTGAGAAATTGCTACAATCCCATTCAATCACTCTACTTGAAATCAAAGGTTACAAAGGTACCAAAAAATGAACATTTTGGAATGACAATGCTTATTGTGACTATCACAGAATGAAGGGACACAAAACTACCAATTGCATGCAAATAAAGCATATCGTCCAAGATTTCATCGATTGGGGTGAAATTGAAGTTATCACAAATTCAATCACCACCAACCAAGATCACAAAACCTTCTCAATGCCACTAATGGATCAGAAAAAAGGAAAGGCCTCCATGTTTGGACATGAAAACAAAGAAAACTTCACTTACCCCGAACCAAACCCCAATTTCATCGTCGACACTCCTAATATTTGCGGTCTGAACACTAGTTGTGTTGTTACTGCCCGTCATTCTAAGATCATAGTATACAGAGCCCCATCAAAAGTTGTGGTACCAAATAAGTCATCCAAGTCACCATCAGGTTAGTATAACCTATTAGATCATTTGAAAATACCACTGAAAAATTTTCCAACTATGAGTTTCTTGGCATTTTGCCAAATCATAATAAGCACACTTATACAGAACTTTACAGAAGTCCCCTATTCTAAAAAAATAAATAATGATAAATTTCAAGCCACGGTGGAAAATCTATCCATGAAACACCATGTTTCCTTCACTGAGAAAGACATCCCAACCCATAAAATATCTCATAATGATCCTTTACATCTTGAATTCTTTTTCTACTTCTAAATCAAATGAATCTTGATAGACAGTGGAGCAGGTCTAAATATTTGTACCCTAAAATTGGTAAAAGCACTAGGATACTCTGAAAATTGTGTAGACATCACCAAAAAGATCATAATAAGAGAATATGATGATGAAGAATTTCCTTTCAGAGGCGTGATACTTCTCCGAATCAGACTAGGTCCTATAACATATAACACTGCATTCCAGGTAATGGAATTAGAACTGGGTTACAATATGCTCTTGGGATGACCATGGATCTGTTACATGCAGGCTGTACCATCTGATTATCATTAGTGCTTAAAATTTCCTCATAATGGAGTTGAAATCACCATACCTAGTGATAAAGATCCTTTTCTTTACTGCACAAATCTTAGAGGATCTATTTCTAATAAAGTTCCCAATAATCACGAGGCATCTATCGCCTCTCCATCTCAAAGAATTGATTATACATACCTGGATAAATCAACCAAGGAACCCACAACAAAGCTCAAAATCCAAGTTTAGGAAAATGGATTTGGAGAATACACCTATGTAGACTTCTTTTATGTTGGCAAGATATCGATCTCATCCCATTCTTATGGAAAACATAGGCAACCTCTTAAGAGGAAATAACAACTATCAATTGTCTATCCACCAACGGTTTTCATAAGATGGGGAGACATACACAAGGAGATTATTGAAGATACCTTATCTTTCTGGTTGTTTACAAATAAAGAGCCCCCTGAGGTCAAAATCCCAGTACATGAATATGGATAGAGGTACACCATTTTCTAGAAACAAGGCTATAATGAATGATATGGATTAGGCAAAAATGGACAAGGAATTATGGAACGAATTGCACCAACCCAAAATATGGAGCATCACAACTTGGGTTATAGAATACTGATAGAAGGCATTACAAATACCTCGCTACCATATGATATTAATGCTTGTGTTTATAACAAAGTTGAGACATTTGAGGAGCTCTATTCAAAAATATAATCAAATGGCTATGAGTGGGACTCACGACACACCACCAACACCCTACATCTAAACACTACCGTTGCCCACCTATCTTTTTACAATAGACCCACTGATCGCTGATCTTGGATTGAGGAATTTTGGAACTGATCTGAACCTTCATCCTCATCCTCTTTAGAAACCCATGAATCAATCATTGATTCATATATCAATACCTTAACCAAACTCTTAATTTTGTCCTTCCAAACCAAGGATAGCATAGCTTTGGTTTACCCCGACCTTATTGATTTGTAATAACAAAATTCATCGACCATAGACATATTTTAGAATGATGAAGCTATTGGTGAATTATTCAGAATAAGACAAGGCATAACTATGGGTGACCACATGGAAGGTTTCAACATTTAATTAGACAAAACACCATACTTTGGGGAGTTATATCAATCCTCTAGTTGAAAAATTCAAAAATAAAATATAAGGCTATTAGGTGAAAATTGAAAGGTACCTTCTAGCTGTAAAAAAATTAAAAATAAAAGGCATATCTGAGGATGAAAAACTCTGTGAGGTGATCAAGGATGGAGAGATTGATATAATTCCCTTTGCATAATAATAGTCACCATTACTTGCAGAGAAAATAAAAACAATAAACATTGGAACTGAAGAAACACAAAGATTGATCCACTTGACAGAGTCATTAACAGTAGAAGAAAGAGAACAGTTCATCCAGTTCTTTAAAGATAGACAAATAAATTTGTGTGTTCATACACTGACATGCCCGTGTTAGAACCAGTATTAGTGATACACCATCTGCCATTAAATCCGGGGGAAAATTCATACAAACAGAAGCTGCACAAGATGCATCCTAAAATTGCACTATTAGTCAAAGAGGAATTGAAAAAACTACTGGATGTAGGCTTTGTAAGACCTATGGATTATGCCTATTGGATATCTAATATGGTACCTATGTTTAAATTTTATGTAGCAATAAGAACCTGTACAGGGTTTAGGGATCTAAATTTGGCTTGTCCAAAGGATGCACTAGTACATTTTGGCAAATATTTGACTATGTGACTAAAAATTTTAGTCACACCACTAAAACTTTTGGTCATGTGACTAAAATTGATAATATTCTAATATGTTTTTGCAATTTACAAGTATAGGTGACTAATTTATGTTAGAATGAATTGAGAATAACTGAGAGGGGGGGTGAATCAGTTATCCTCAGGTCTAGATGTGCCCATTAAAACTTTATACCAATTTGAACAACTCAGATCTGCTTGGTAGCAATAACATAAAACAACAACATACATATGCAGTTTACTGTTCATATGTAATCAACATGTAGAAACTTAACAATAAAACTCAACATAAACATTCACACAAGTTGACACTAGAATTTTAACGTGGAAACGCAATATGGGGAAAACCACCAATAACATGCTATCAAATTTTCACTCTTCTAAAGTGAGCTCTGTTAGGAGCCAACCCTGTTAAAGGTTACAAAACACACTGCTAAATGTGATCTGGTTAAAGGATTTAATCACCCTGTCAGGAGAGGCAGAGGACTTTGAACATTCTACCTGAATGTCATCTTGCTAAAGGATTTATACAATGACTGTTAGGTCAACCTGGTGAAAGGATTTTGACTGATACAATGGTTAGAAAGTAATCAGTAGGTGTGATCTGATACATACAACTTACTTTGCAAATCAAGATCCAATTCAGCTCAAAGGCTAATTCACTGAGTGGCTTCCATTCTCATTTCAATCTTCAAATCTGCTTGGAAATCCGTCAAGCAATCACTCATGCAATTCTCTACTTCTCTATTCATCCCTCTCTGCTAGATCATGCCAATCAGTCAATTAACTATGCAATCCTCTTGCATACTCTACATACATCATGAATAACCTCCCGAGGTTATCTTATACCTCTTTCATCTAGGTCAAATACATCTTTTTCTGCTTAATCAAGAGCGTAGATCTTAGGTTAGGTCAGATCCAACAGATCTTTCCATCTTTACATTTAATTTACTTCTCCAATGCAATCACAAATTAAATATTTGATCCATGCATTAATTATGGTTACCCATGCATTTACATAGTGTGGATCAATCATGCTTATCCTTAATTAAATTTACATATCCCAAAAGAATCAATTATGTTGGCCAGAGATCTCAAATCTCAACAATTACCAAAATACTATTGCTCGGCCAAAAATGTGTTCCTCGGTAATTTACTAGCACTCGGTCATCACTGAATTTTCTTGGAATATACTGGCACTCGGCACAAACTATTCTCAGTAAACTATCATTGAAAATATAAACAACTCATTACTTTGCCAATGTGCCAACTGATCTAGTACCCTTGTGATTTCTCATAACTCAACCATTCCACTTGGTTTTCTTGTTAAATCTCCTTCATCAATCAATAGATATGGTACTCAAACAAATAGCAATAGTCTCACCAGTTAAGGTTTGACATCAATGAAAAAACAACAATTGTTTCCATTGTAGCTTTCCAACAATATTTTGAACAATATCCCTCTTTGGCATTGATGCAGACACTAAACAATAAAATAATAACCATAGTTACCATACAATCTAAAAAGTCTGCCTATGTTCCTTGATATGAATAGATCTTTATTAATGTCTTTAGCTTCATTCTAATTCTCATCTGGTAAAACAATTTTCTCCCTCTGTGTCTGTAATCGCACTAAAAATTTTCTGTGTCTGTTAATTCTCCCTTTTTTTGACAACAATTACTTTTTTTTTTTGTAATCTCTCCCTCTATTAGTAAACATCTTCTTTTCTATAATTTCTTTTGTAATCTCTCCCTCTTTCACAACAATGCCAAAGACGTTGACATCTTCATCGTGTAGATTCTTCTATTCTAAACTCTGTATCATACTGTTCCTATCATCTTGCTTATGACTGATCCTCTTTTTTGTCTTTGTCTGTCTTTCACAGCTTTAGGCAACATCCTAAAGTGTGACTGCCTGTGCATCAATGTGTCAAATATTCTAAATATAACATTTGATAAAACAATGTCATTCTAAACTAATTAGCCTCAGTTAGGGGAATCACCCCTAGTTTACCTTGCAGATACTCATGAACATCCTTGGGTAGTGCCTTTGTAAATATGTCTGCTAACTGTTCCTTAGTGTTCACATATTCCAGTCTCACTTATTTTTTCTGAACTAGCTCCCTCAAGTAATGATACTTGATAGCTATATGCTTTGTCTTAGAGTGCATTACAATGTTCTTAGAAATATTAATGGCACTCATGTTATCACAATATATGACAATTGGTTCTGTGATCTCTTCTTTCATACCTTTCAATAGTATCTTCAACCACACAATATTAGAATAATTAACTGCTGCTGCTACATACTCGACTTTAGCTATAGATTGTTAGGTGCAATTCTGTTTCTTGCTTGTCCATGAAACTAATCTTTTTCCCAAAAGAAATGCTCCTCCTGTGGTGCTTTTTTTGTCATCCACATTTCCAGCCCAATCAGAATCAGTATAAACTCTGAGCTCAAACTTATCTTTCTTTTTGTAATACAGACCATATTCATATGTTCCTTTTAAATATCTCAGAATCCTTTTTACTACCATCATATGAGTTTCCTTGGGATTGGTAGAAAATCTTGCAACAATACCAATAGCCAGTGCAATATCAGGTCTACTGTGTACAACATATTGCAGCTTTCCAATCATTGATCTGTAAAGGGTTTGATTCACTTCTTTTTTATCATCATTCTTTGTCAAATTCTATCCAGTAGCCATGGGTGTACTCACTGGTTTTGAATCTTCCATTCCAAAAGTTTTTAGTATCTCCTTGATATATTTCGATTGAGTAATATAGATACCATTCTTTATCTGATATATTTGTAAGAAAACAATTTTTTTTACCTCACCAAACATAGACATCTCAAATTCAGTTTGCATCTCCTTTGCAAATACTTGGCATAACACATCTTTTCCACAAAAGATAATTTCATCAACAAAAATTTCAGCCAATAAAAAAAATAAACAGTGGAACTAAAGAAACACAAAGATTGATCCACTTGACAGAGTCATTAACAATAGAAGAAAGATAACTGTTCATCCAGTTCTTTAAAGATAGAAAAATAAATTTGTGTGTTCATACACTGACATGCCCATGTTAGATCCAGTATTAGTGCTACACCATCTGCCACTAAAGCTGGGGGAAAATCCATACAAACAGAAGCTGCACAAGATGCATCCTAAAATTGCACTATTAGTCAAAGAAGAATTGAAAAAACTACTGGATGTAGGCTTTGTAAGACCTATGGATTATGCCTATTGGATATCTAATCTGGTACCTATGTCTAAATTTTTTGGAGCAATAAGAACCTATACTGGCTTTAGGGATCTAAATTTGGCTTGTCCAAAGGATGCACTAGTACATTTTGGCAAATATTTGACTATGTGACTAAAAATTTTAGTCACACCACTAAAATTTTTGGTCACGTGACTAAAATTGATAATATTCTAATATTTTTTTGCAATTTACAAGTATAGGTGACTAATTTATGTTAGAATGAATTTAGAATAATTGAGAGGGGGGTGAATCAGTTATCCTCATGTCTAGATGTGCCAATTAAAACTTTATACCAATTTGAACAACTCAGATTTTCTTGGAAGCAATAACATAAAACAACAACATACATATGCAATTTACTGTTCAAATGCAATGAACATGTAGAAACTTAACTGTAAAACTCAACATAAACATTCACACAAGTTGACACTAGAATTTTAACATAGAAACCCAATATGGGAAAAACCACCAATAACATGCTATCAACTTTTCACTCTTCTAAAGTGAGCTCTGTTAGGAGCCAACCCTATTAAAGGTTACAAAACACACTGCTAAATGTGACCTGGTTAAAGGATTTAATCACCCTGTCAGGAGTGGCCTTGTTAGAGGACTTTGAACATTCTACCTAAATGTCACCTTGCTAAAGGATTTATACAATGACTGTTAGGTCCACCTGGTGAAATGATTTTGACTGATACAATGGTTAGAAAGTAATCAGTAGGTGTGATCTGATACATACAACTTGATTTGCAAATCCAGATCCAATTTAGCTCGAAGGCTAATTCACTGAGTGGCCTCCATTCTCATTTCAATCTTCAAATCTGCTTGGAAATCTGTCAAGCAAACACTCATGCAGTTCTCTACTTCCCTGTTCAGCCTTCTCTGCTAGATCATGCCAATCAGTCAATTAACTATGCAATCCTCTTGCATACTCTACATACATCATGAATAACCTCTCGAGGTTATCTTATACCTGTTTCATCTAGGTTAGATACATCTTTTGCCACTTAATCAAGATCGTAGATCTTAGGTTAGGTCAGATCCAACGAATCTTTCCATCTTTACATTTAATTTACTTCTCCAATGCTATCACAAATTAAATATTTGATCCATGCATTAATTATGGTTACCCATGCATTTACATAGTGTGGATCAATCATGCTTATCCTTAATTAACTTTACATATCCCAATAGAATCAATTATGTTGGCCAGAGATCTCAAATCTCAACAATTACCAAAATATTGTTACTCGGGCAACACTGTGTTCCTCGGCAATTTACTGGCACTCGGTCATCACTGACTTTGCTCAGCATATACTGGCGCTTGACACAAACTGTTCTCAATAAACTGTCATTGAAAATATAGATAGCTCATTACTTTGCCAATGTGCCAACTGATGTAGTACCCTTGTGATTTCTCATAACTCAATCATTCCACTTGGTCTACTTGTTAAATCTCCTTCATCAATCAATAGATATGGTACTCAAATAGATAACAATAGTCTCACCAGTTAAGGTTTGACATCAATGAAAAAACAACAATTGTTTCCATTGTATCTTTCCAACAATATTTTGAACAATCTCCCTCTTTGGCATTGATGACAACACTAAACAATAAAATAATAACCATAGTTGCCATACAATCCAAAAAGTCTGCCTGTGTTCCTTGATATGAACAGATCTTTATTAATGTCTTTAGCTTCATTTTGATTCTCATTTGGTAAAACAATTTTCTCCCTCTGTGTCTGTAATCACACCAAATTTTTTTTGTGTCTGTTAATCTCCCTTTTTTTGACAACAATTAATTTTTTTTGTTTGTAATCTCTTCCTCTATCAGTAAACATCTTCTTTTCTATAATTTCTTCTGTAATCTCTCCCTCTTTCACAACAATGCCAAAGATGTTGACATCTTCATCGTGGAGATTCTTCTATTCTAAACTCTGTATCATGCTGTTCCTGTCATCTTGCTTATGCCTGATCCTCTTTTCTATCTTTGTCTGTCTTTCACAGCTTTAGGCAACATCCTAAAGTGTGACTGCCTGTACATCAATGTGTCAAATATTCTGAATATAAAATTTGATGAAACAATGTCATTCTAAACTAATTAGCCTCAGTTAGGGGAATCACCCCAAATTTACCTCACAGATACTCATGAGCATCCTTGGGTAGTGCCTTTGTAAATATGTCTGCTAACTGTTCCTTAGTGTTCACATATTCCAGTCTCACTTATTTCTTCTGAACTAGCTCCCTCAAGTAATGATACTTGATAGCTATATGCTTTGTCTTAGAGTGTATTACAGGGTTCTTAGAAATATTAATGGCACTCATGTTATCAAAATATATGACAATTGGTTTTGTGATCTCTTCTTTCATACCTTTCAGTAGTATCTTCAACCACACAATATTATAACAATTAACTGCTACTACTACATACTTGACTTTAGCTGTAGATTGTGAGGTGCAATTCAGTTTCTTGCTTGCCCATGAAACTAATCTTTTTCCCAAAATAAATGCTCCTCCTGTGGTGCTTTTTTTGTCATCCACATTTCCAGCCCAATCAGAATTAGTATAAACTCCAAGCTCAAACTTATCTTTCTTTTTGTAATATAGACCATATTCATATGTTCCTTTTAAATATCTTAGAATCCTTTTTAATGCCATCATATGAGTTTCCTTGGGATTGGCAGAAAATCTTGCAACAATACCAATAGCTAGTGCAATATCAGGTCTACTATGTACAACATATTGTAGCTTTCCAATCATTGATCTGTAAAGGGTTTGATTCACTTCTTTTTTATCATCATTCTTTGTCAACTTCTATCCAGTAGCCATGGGTGTACTCATTGGTTTTGAATCTTCCATTCCAAAAGTTTTTAGTATCTCCTTGATATATTTTGATTGAGTAATATAGATACCATTCTTTATCTGATATATTTGTAAGCCAACAAATTTTTTTATCTCACCAAACATAGACATCTCAAATTCAATTTGCATCTCCTTTGAAAATTCTTGGCATAACACATCTTGTCCACAAAAGATAATTTCATCAACAAAAATTTCAGCCAATAAAAACAATAAACATTGGGACTGAAGAAACACAAAGATTGATCCACTTGACACAGTCATTAAAAGTAGAAGAAAGAGAATAGTTCATCCAGTTCTTTAAAGATAGACAAATAAATTTGTGTGTTCATACACTAACATGCCTGTGTTAGATCCAGTATTAGTGCTACACCATCTACCACTAAAGCTGGGGGAAAATCCATACAAATAGAAGCTGCACAAGATGCATCCTAAAATTGCACTATTAACAGTTAACAATTTCTGGATTTGATTGTGTTATGAATTTTTAGCATCAACGTTTCGAATCACACTCCGTGATCCATCATCAGGATGAGCAATAAGAGAGCACAGGAAAAATGAATACAGTTGCAGACCTAAACAGGTTAAAAGAGGGGAAGGGGTGGAAGGAAAGAGGTTCAAGGGCACAATACACAAAGAAAAAAACAAAAAACAAAAATAAAAGTGAAAATAAACTAATAAAACACTTAAACAAATAAATAAGCAAGATAATAAAGTGCTAGAGACTATATATATATTTTCAAACAATTAAATAACTAACAAATATAATTGTT
>MU228327.1:948365-977040 GCA_018584345.1 Thuja plicata
ATATACATATATATATGTATATATATATATATATTTTCTAGCTTTTATTCTTTTTCGGTACTTCTTTATATTCCTAGCTTATTTAATTACATTTAGTTTCATCTTTTAGTTGCTCTTTTATTCTCAAACAATTAAATAACTAATAATTATATTTGTTAGTTATTTAATTGTTTGAAAAAATATATATAGTCTCTAGCACTTTATTATCTTGCTTATTTATTTGTTTAAGTGTTTTATTAGTTTATTTTCACTTTTATTTTTGTTTTTTATTTTTTTCTTTGTGTATTGTGCCCTTCAACCTCTTTCCTTCCACCCCTTCCCCTCTTTTAACCTGTTTAGGTCTGCAACTGTATTCATTTTTCCTATGCTCTCTTATTGCTCATCCTGATGATGGATCACGGAGTGTGATTCGAAACGTTGATGCTAAAAATTCATAACACAATCAAATCCAGAAATTGTTAACTGTTACTTTCATGGATTGTGGAAATATTTTCTCTTTGATTGCACTATTAGTCAAAGAAGAATTGAAAAAACTACTGGATGTAGGCTTTGTAAGGCCTATGGGTTATGCCTACTGGATATATAATCTGGTACCTATGTTTAAATTTTGTGGATCAATAAGAATCTGTACTAAATTTAGGGATCTAAATTTGGCTTGTCCAAAGGATGCACTAGTACATTTTGGAAAATATTTGACTATGTGACCAAAATTTTTAGTCACACCACTAAAACTTTTGGTCACGTGACTAAAATTGATAATATTCTAATATTTTTTTGCAATTTACAAGTATAGGTGACTAATTTATGTTAGAATGAATTGAGAATAACTGAGAGGGGGGGTGAATCAGTTATCCTCGGGTCTAGATGTGCCAATTAAAATTTTATAACAATTTAAACAACTCAGATCTGCTTGGCAGCAATAACATAAAACAACAACATACATATGCAATTTACTGTTCAGATGTAATCAGCATGTAGAAACTTAACAGTAAAACTCAACATAAACATTCACACAAGTTGACACTAGAATTTTAACGTGGAAACCCAATATGGGAAAAACCACCAATAAAATGCTATCAACTTTTCACTCTTCTAAAGTGAGCTCTGTGAGGAGCCAACCCTATTAAAGGTTACAAAACACACTACTAAATATGACCTGGTTAAAGGATTTAATCACCCTGTCAGGAGTGGCCTTGTTAGAGGACTTTGAACATTCTACCTGAATGTCACCTTGCTAAAGGATTTATACAATGACTGTTAGGTCAACCTGGTGAAAGGATTTTGACTGATACAATGGTTAGAAAGTAATTAGTAGGTGTGATTTGATACATACAACTTACTTTGCAAATCTAGATCTAATTCAACTCTAAGGCTAATTCATTGAGTGGTCTGCATTCTCATTTCAATCTTCAAATTTTCTTGGAAATCCGTCAAGCAACCACTCATGTAGTTCTCTGATTCTCTGTTCAACCTTCTCTGCTAGATCATGCCAATCAGTCAATTAACTATGCAATCCTCTTGCATATTCTACATACACCATGAATAACCTCCCGAGGTTATCTTATACCTCTTTCATCTAGGTCAAATACATCTTTTTCCACTTAATCAAGATCGTAGATCTTAGGTTAGGTCAGATCCAACAGATCTTTCCATCTTTGCATTTAATTTACTTCTCCAATGCAATCACAAATTAAATATTTGATCCATGTATTAATTACTCTTACCCGTACATTTAAATAGTGTGGATCAATCATGCTTATCCTTAATTAACTTTACATATCCCAATAGAATCAATTATGTTGGCCAGAGATCTCAAATCTCAACAATTACCAAAATACTATCGCTCGGCTAACACTGTGTTCCTCGGAAATTTACTAGCACTTGGTCATCACTGACTTCGCTTGGCATATATTGGCACTTGGCACAAACTGTTCTCAGTAAAATGTCATTGAAAATATAAACAACTCATTACTTTACCAATGTGCCAACTGATCTAGTACCCTTGTGATTTCTCATAACTCAACCATTCCACTTGGTCTTCTTGTTAAATCTCCTTCATCAATCAATAGATATGGTACTCAAACAGATAGCAATAGTCTCACCAGTTAAGGTTTGACATCAATGAAAAAACAACAATTGTTTCCATTGTAATTTTCCAACAATATTTCGAACAATCTCCCTCTTTGGCATTGATGACAACACTAAACAATAAAATAATAACCATAGTTACCATACAATCCAAAAAGTCTGCCTGTATTCCTTGATATGAATAGATCTTTATTAATGTCTTTAGCTTCATTCTAATTCTCATCTGGTAAAACAATTTTCTCCCTCTGTGTCTGTAATCACACTGAAAATTTTCTGTGTCTGTTAATCCTCCCTTTTTTTTGACAACAATTACTTTTTTTTTGTTTGTAATCTCTCCCTCTATCAGTAAACATCTCTTTTCTTTAATTTCTTCTATAATCTCTCCCTCTTTCACAACAATGCCAAAGACGTTGACATCTTCATCATGCAGATTCTTCTGTTCTAAACTTTGTATCATGCTGTTCCCGTCATCTTGCTTATGACTGATCCTCTTTTCTATCTTTGTCTGTCTTTCACAGCTTTAGGCAACATCCTAAAGTGTGACTGCCTGTGCATCAATGTGTCAAATATTCTGAATATAATGTTTGGTGAAACAATGTCATTCTAAACTAATTATCCTTAGTTAGGGGAATCACCCCTAATTTACCTCACAGATACTCATGAGCATCCTTGGGTAGTGCCTTTGTAAATATGTCTGCTAACTATTCCTTAGTGTTCACATATTCCAGTCTCACTTATTTCTTCTAAACTAGCTCCCTCAAGTAATGATACTTGATAGCTATATGCTTTTTCTTAGAGTGCATTACAGGGTTCTTAGAAATATTAATGGCACTCGTGTTATCACAATATATGACAATTGGTTATGTGATCTCTTCTTTCATACCCTTCAGTAGTATCTTCAACCACACAATATTAGAACAATTAACTGTTGCTGCTACATACTCGACTTCAGTTGTAGATTGTGAGGTGCAATTTAGTTTCTTGCTTGTCCATGAAACTAATCTTTTTCCCAGAATAAATGCTCCTCCTGTGGTGCTTTTTTTGTCATCCACATTTCTAGCCCAATCAGAATCAGTATAAACTCTGAGCTCAAACTTATCTTTCTTTTTGTAATATAGACCATATTCATCTGTTCCTTTTAAATATCTTAGAATCCTTTTTAATGCCATCATATGAGTTTCCTTGGGATTGGCAGAAAATCTTGCAACAATACCATTAGCCAGTGCAATATCAGGTCTACTATGTACAACATATTGCAACTTTCCAATCATTAATCTGTAAAGGGTTTGATTCACTTCTTTTGTATCATCATTCTTTGTCAACTTCTGTCCAGTAGCCATGGGTGTACTCACTGGTTTTGAATCTTCCATTCCAAAAATTTTTAGTATCTCGATATATTTTGATTGAGTAATATAGATACCATTCTTTATCAGATATATTTTTAAGCCAACAAATTTTTTTATCTCACCAAACATAGACATCTCAAATTTAGTTGGCATCTCCTTTGCAAATGCTTGGCATAACACATTTTGTCCACAAAAGATAATTTCATCAACAAAAATTTTAGCCAATAAAGTACCTTTACTTTGCTCTGTCTTCAAATACAAGTTGCTGTTGTCATTTGTTCTTGCAAATCCAATCTTCATTAGATAATTGTGCAATCTCTCATACCATGCTCTTGGTGCTTCCTTAAATCCATATAGTGCTTTGTGTAATCTGCAAACCATATTCCTTTTGCTTGGGTCAACAAATCCATCAGCTTGTTCAATATATACTTCTTCTTCTAATATTCCATTTAGAAATGCTGACTTTACATCCATCTGATAGACTTTAATACCTCTGTAGGCTGCATATGCAAGTAATGTTCTTACTCCTTCCAATCTTGCAACTGTGGTGAATGTTTCTCCATAATCAATTCCTTCCTCTTGTGCATAACCCTTGAATACCAGTCTGGCTTTGTTTCTTGTTACCTCTGTATGTTTATTCATCTTATTTCTGAATACCCACTTAGTACCAATTATGTTTTTATCACTTGGCCTAGGTACAAGTGTCCAAGTCTTATTCTTCTCAATCTGTTCAATTTCTTCATTCATGGCTTGTATCTAGTCTTCATTGTCTAGGGCATATTTTACTGTTTTAGGCTCAAAATCACATAATAAGCATGTATCTTCTCTCAACTTACTTCTTGTCATAACTACAAAATCCTTTGATCCTATGATTTTATCAGGTTTATGGTGCCTCCTTACATACTTTGCTAGAGTAGGTTCTTTTTTTTCTTCAGGTTGATCATTCATTTCCAATTCAGGTTGATTTTGTGACTCAACATCTCCATCAAATGGCTCGACAATTAACTCCTGTTGCTCAGCAACCTCGTTGTGTGACTCGACAGGTGCTAGCTGTTTCTCAGCAACTTCATTCTCAATTTATGGTAATGTATTAGAATATTCCTCATCCATATAGACAAATGATTTGTAACTCTCAGGTTCCTGTGTGCTTTTAGCTTCATTTCTTTCTGCATACTCATCAATTCTAACATTTTCACTTTCCACAATTTTGTTAGTGTTATAATTCAAACACTTATATGCCTTACTCTTTGTTGAATAACCAAGAAATATGTCTTCCTCACCTTTAGCATCAGGTTTCCCGTTTCTATTATCCTTCAGTGTGAAACATTTGCTTCCAAAAACTTTGAAATATTTTACATTAGGTGCAATCCATACCATAGATCATAAGGTGTAGCATTAGTACCTTTCTTGACTTGTACTCTATTTTGGGTATAGAATACTGTACTTACAGCTTCTCTCCAATATTTCTGTGCAACATTTTTCTCCATCATTAGTGTTATGGCACAATCCATGATAGATCTGTTTCTTCTCTCAGCAATACCATTCTATGGTGGTGTCCTAGGTGCGGACATCTATCTTTTTATTCCTTGGTCATCGCAGAACCTGTTAAACTCATTAGAAATAAACTCACCTCCTCTGTCAGATCTTAGAAATTTTAGATTTTTACCTATCTCCTTTTCAACTTTTGCCAAGTACCACTTAAATAACTGGAATGCATCAGATTTTTCTTTAAGAAACATAACTGCCATCATTCTTGAGTAATCATCAACAAATAGAATAAAATATTTGTCTCCACAGTAACTTTTCTCACCAATGGGTCCATAATGGTCAGTATGAAACAATTCCAGAATTTCATTAGATGTATGAGTTTTGCTTTTGAAACTAGACTTAGTCATCTTTCCCAATTGACATTGCTTACACATTGCATTTTCAGGTTTCTTTAACTTAGGCAGCCCTCTAACCTTTTTCAATTTTCTATGCTTACCAAGTTATCAAAGTTTACATGACACAACCTTTTATGCCATAACCAAACATCATTATATTGTGCAAACAAGCATGTCTCACCAGGTAAATCGAGATAGAAAAAGTTACCTTTAGTCTTCTCACCACATCCAACTAGTTCTCCATTGGCATCATAGATCTTTGCTTTCCTGTGATGGAACTCAACTCTATAACTAGAAGTATTCAGCTATGCAACACTCAATAAATTATATTTAAGATCATCAACCCAATATACATTGTCACATCTGATCTTGTCAGTCAAGTTAATTAATCCTTTCCCTTTAACTAGACATGGTGCATCATTACCAAATTTAACATAACCTCCATTACATTAAGCTAGTGTCTCAAATTTATCTTTATCACCAGTCATGTGATGTGAACAACCACTGTCAATAATCCAATTGTCACCTTTACTAAAATAAGAAATTAGTGCAGTTTTCTCATCACCATTAGAATCATCTTTCATAGCAACATACACAACTTCTATATCATTTTCATCAGAATGGTTAGAATCATTGTCAGAAGCTTCTTCAGCTATATAACAAGATTTCTTACCTTTGTCTTTGTAATCCTTATACCTTTTGAAGTCTCGTTCATCCTTTCTATCTTTGTACTTGCTGTGCCTTCCTTCATCTTTGTCATTTTTATCAGGACATCTAGCAGCAATATGACCAACTTTGTTACATGAAAAACATATGATAGGAAGTTTACCTTTGAATTTTCCTTTTCCTCTAGATAGTCTTTTTGCCATGTGTGCTTCATGTTCTTCCAGATCATCATGAGAGTGATCGATCATCATAGGAATTTAATCACCACTAAAAAATAAAAGCCAATTAAACTTTGATCATCTTTATTTCTCAGCTAAAATATCATCGTTGATTATGAACATGTGCTAAAAGATCATCGCTTTAGTTACACGACTGTTATCATTAATACAAATTAACAATAGGGAAAGTAAAGAACACACAACCAATCATCATTTTCCACCTGTAAACCTCTATCTAGACCAATCTCCCCATTGAACATTCAATATTTTGATCATAGACATGAAATGCATGTCCATACAAGGCATTTAAAAGATACTTTTGCAACCTTGGAAGTGATCAAGTTATAACCAATGATAGTGACTCATTCCCAAGCACATAATTTTAATTTATACAAACATTCATAGTCTTAAAAAGATACATTAAAATCTTTCCTTTATCTAATTATAAAATAAGTTACAAAATAGAACCATAATTCAAGCTTAAATCATTAGAAAACTTGCCTTGATTGAGATACATTATAACGAACACTAGACTTAGAATAATTACCTCTTGAGCCTATATTATAAACTCTTGGCCAAAACTATTTTAATTATATTTATAAGTTAAAAAATAATTAAGAAAAAATATTAATACAGGACCAATGTTTATATAATAGTGTTTCATAGGTAGTTGTTGACATGAAGAACCCATATCTCATGAGAAGGAATGGTTACACTTTATGCTCATTGCATTTAGGTGAAGCTCACTGACATGAAGCATTAGGATTCTTCGGAGGTCACCCATCACAATACTTTTCCAAATAAAGTGCGCTTAACTAATTTTTTTTGTCAAGTTATTTGCACGTCTCATAACACCATTTGATTTATAAACTTCACGTTGAGTTACTTTGTTGATTAATTTATTACATTATATTATTATCCCTATATCACCCTGTATCTAAATAATTAATAAATCTTTCATTTATGTATGTATATCTATCTAATTAAATTAAACAAATAAATCTAATTAGGCTTGTAGTCATATTTTCATTCTTCAGAATCAATTAGCTAACTACAGGTTGATTGGGAAGTCTAGATCTCACATCTTCTTGAATTTTTTGTCCATTTAGATCTTGTTGAGAAAATAAAAATTTAGAAGGGTCTTAGATATTCTATAATTATTTTATCTAAGTAACAATATCCAAATAAAGTAAAGGGGTAAAATATTAAATCTTTTGTGTTTTGACATCTTATTCTTTTATTTCTCAAATTCACTTTGAGAAGGAAATGGAGGAAAGGAGAGAAATTTGATTTACTCCAAAAAGCCAAACTCAAGTTCAAAGGGAGTTAACAGAAAAATCCCTGATCACGCTTGTAAGCATGCATGGGCAGAAATGAACACAAAAATGGTGGCCATGGATAGTGTTTTAGAGTAGCGGAATTAATGAGAAGGGCAGCTCTGAAGGGAAAACTTAGGTTTAATGAGAAGAAGACAACACATTCTTGATAGAACATAAGTTTTAATAATTAGATAGCAAAATCATTGCATGAGAGTTGCAGTTTCAATAAGAGAACAACACTTTCAAGCATTAAAAATACAATTTTCAAACAATGAACAACACGTTAAATGGTGAAGGGTGATTTTAACGTAAATATAGAAAGTAGCCACATGAATAGAGGAAAGAGCACATTTTAGGGAAAGATCAACATTTTAAGGTAGGGTTTCATACATTTGCATGTTCCAATGTCCTCATTTAAGGTTTTTTTAGAGGAAAAGGTCATCAAAACATAAGATGTATGCTTTATCTTGATGGATTCATTCGCCCTTCCATGAGATTTATTCTTTCATCCATAGCATTATGACTAATATATAGAGATTTTTCACTGTTTCATAGAGATAGAGGCACATTCATAGTGTTTTTTCAAGAGTACTTACTGTCTTTAAGGAGACTAGATTCATTTTTTGTTAGGATTTTTAATTGTTCAAGAGGTCTTGAGTATCTTTACAATGTTTTGGTTCAAAGGACATTCATTATTTTAAAGGAAATCCACTATCTTTCTCAGATATATGAGAGAGAAAAAAAAGATGATATAAATGTTGTTCAAGTTTATTTACCATTCATGTCAGTGATTTTAACTATTTTAGAGCATTTTAGATGTAGTTGTGTAAAGGGTTTAACTCATATCACAAGGTCATTGTTTTAAAAAATACCAGTGTCATTGTTATTCAATATAAAGTGGATACTAGTAGTGCATTGTTTAGGAGCAGTGGAATATGAGGTTTCAGAGAAAGGTACAAGGAAGTAATAGAAAGGTTACAAAACACCATTAAAAGTCCTCTTTAAATAATGTAAAAGAAAGTTTGAGAATGTGTAAAATCAGAGATACAAATCAATGAATGGGGATTTGTAACAACATGAAGTTGAAGCCATTTTCATGAGACATGTTGCTTCTATGAAGAGACAATGTTTCTTTGAAGACCAAAAATAATGGTCAATGCAAGGGATAATGCAGTGATAGAAAAATATGTAATTGTTATCAAAGTAAATACAACCATTTTATCACATAGGGCATCAACGTTATGACCTTGAGAAGAGATGGAGTTAAGCCAACAATATCCAATACTAATTGAGTAAATTGAAGAAATGGAGATCAACTAGCTGGTGTTTCTAATCAACTATTCTTTACCAAGTTTCACTCTCCTCCTCAAGAATCAAGACTACATATAATATTTTAATGAATAGATCTAGAGAAGTAAACCAAAACTTAATTAAGAGCAGAAAATATGAGCTTTGGATCAGTAACAATCCTTTCAACATCATGAGAAGAGGGGTAAATCTGTTATGAATATCAGGTGACAGTAGGGCATGTTTCTTATATCAGTGATGGGGATGTTATAATGACAATAATAGGGGATTTATCCAATAAAACATTTGGTGACAACAAAGAGATCCAATATCTTATTTCCAATCATTTTCATAAGCATTCTTACTGATTTTGATGCCTTGTTAATCTTTGGTTCTTTGTTGATATAATTAGTCCTTGAATTTTCTTTTGAATTATATCATCTAGATGTTCTTGAAGCCCACTATTTCATATCATGATTTTTAACTCTTAACACATATCCACCACTATCCTTCAACACTGGATTCCACTATTTTTATTGGCAATATCATTGTTCCCAATGACTACATTCTTCACCTTTAATGTCATTGTTGGCACTCATTCTTTGCATTGTGAAGCACTGTTCTATCCTTTACTACATGTAGTCATGACTGTTAGAATAACTGAGGGGGGGAGGGGGGGTGGGGGTGCGTAGGGGTGAATCAGTGGCCTAAACAATATTCCAATAAATTAAACCAAAAACTTATTACCACAATTATAAGCCTCTAGTTATCTTCGGTCCTACAAGATGAATGCCTTGAAATAATCTCAACAATAACTATTGCTCGGAGTTCACAATTAAACCTTATTCTTATGGTTTACCAATTAGCAGTCTTTTATTTACTGAAATGTTGTAAATAACTTAGTGTATACCAATCAATCCAGATTAGTTATGTGTAATGCAAAACACTAAAGTAATGACTCATAAACACATTGCCACATAGATTTTTAACGTGGAAACCCTGTTAAGGGAAAAACCACTTGGGACCAGTAACCCTAAATTTTCACTGTTCTGAAGTGAGCTTGGTGAAGAGACAACCCTATTAAAGGTTACAAATACATTGTTAGGTGTGACCTTGTTAGAGGATTTAAATAGAATAGTTTGTCACTTGATATATGGCATCTCTATGCTACCTTTTATGACCAAACCTAGTGTAGTTTGTCAATTGGTATTTGGAATATCTATGCTATCTTCATGAACAAACCTTTTGATACTCCTTAGGATGTATCTCAATATATAAAGGATTGTTAAGTCCTACTCGGTTAAGATACTTTATGATCCAATGGTTAAATTGAAATAGTAAATGATTTGTTCACATATAAAACTATACTTTGTAGATTTTCAGATCTATTGTAAGCTCGTAATACCTTTATGATCAATGTATCTTTTCAATAACTTTGATCCACTTCTTTCTGCTCGATGATACTGTGATTCAATGTTGCTCGGTGTCTACAAAATCAGCTCTGTTCTTCAGCTTGTTTGATCTGGTTTGATTGAAGACTTCTTTCTTCATCAGTTTCTCTTTAGCATCCTCTTTCTCTATTCACCCCTAATTCAAAATGAATTAGATTGTCTCTTTATAGACATGATTTCACCATTTCTAAGTTCTTGACTTTCTTGTTCTTGGCGTGATCCACAATTCTAGCCAATCTTGCTTTAAAGATTTACATCAGTTTTAACCCGTAAATTTCTCTTTGAAAACTAGAATAAAATAGCTTTAAATCTTTCTCTTATCTATGGATTTAAATTATCAATAAAAAAATATTAACAAGCAGTTAACTCCATCTTTATCTCTTTCCAGCTAAGTCTTTTTTCATTTCTAAAATTTAGTTCTTTTCGGTGTTTAACTCCTTGTTAGTTTCAGTCAACATTTCAGTTCTCCTCGGGCATCTTCATCGGGCAACACTGTGATTCTGCTCGTCAGTAATGCTTGTGATTCTACTCATTGGTAATGCTTGCTCAGGTTTCTTTCTTGGGTATCACTGTGACTTTCCTCTCAGGTTTCTCTATCTGTCAGGGTGCACTACCCATCAGTGTTTGTTTTCACTTAGTGAATACTGATCTTTTATGCATTACTGAAAGCATAACCTTTATCTTTCTGGTTCTCTGAATTCTATGACACTATGTATATAACCAATTAGATTATATCAAGTTGACATCAATGAAAATACAATACATTAACTAATTTAATGTTTTGCATTAACTTTCTGCAACTTGGTGATCATCAACTTAACATCTTCAAACATTCAATCAGTTATAGTTCATCAATCTCTCCCTTTGGCACTAATGGAAACACACTATATTATCACACTATATTATTACTAATACAATATGAAATATATTAGTTATAGTTAATCAGTCTACCAATTTCATTGTTCTATAACCAATACAAATGTCTGGCTCTCAGTAAGCTCATATAGCTTAGATTTGTCTCTTGCAGAGTTATTTCTTCAATATTCAATCCCTTCACTGGATAGATGTAGAAGCTTCTAATTCTTTCTTTGATTTTGTCTTTCCCTTTTATTGTTCCTCTCCTTGATCATCTCTATTTCCTTTGACAACAATAAGTCATCTCTCCATTTTGATATTCTCAACCTTACAGGTTACATCTCTCCCTTAGGATATCTTTTCTCCCTTTGATGAATATTTCATATGTATATATAATCTCTCTTTTGGATATCTCCTTTTGAATTCTTAGGAACTTCTCTCCCTTTGAAAATAATGCCAAAGTAAACTTTGATCATGCCAAAGTTATATCCTTTCACCTTTTTATAATATACTTCTTGAATTTCCCTATCCATCAGTAATACAATGACTCTGGTTTTTGGTGTAGATATGTAACTTGTTGTGTATAGATGTATCTTTGTAGTCCATCTCTTTGCTTGCATCAACATGAATGATCTTCTGATTATGTGTAGGTTGATGCAGCCTCCTAGTCCGCTTATTGACCAATAGACAAGGGTTGGACCCCTAGTCTCTTTCTCAGGTACTCAAATGTATCTTTAGGCAATGGATTTGTGAATATATCACCTGATTGTTCCTTTGATTGAACATATTCCAGTATCACCTCTTTCTCTTGTACTTGTTCTCTTAAGTAATGATACTTGATTGCAATATGATTAGTCTTAGCATACATGACTAGATTCTTAGAAATGTTAATTGCACTAGTATTATCACAGCAGATAATCATTGGTTCAAGAATTTTCATATTCATACCTTCCAATAATTGTTTGATCCATGCAATATTTGAGCAGTTTGCAGCAACAACCACATATTCTACTTCTACATTAGATTTTGAGATGTATCCTTGCTTCTTGCTGATCCATGTGACAAGTCTATCACCCATGAAGAATTCTCCTCCAGTTGTTCTCTTTCGGTCATTTAAGTTTCCAGCCCAATCAACATCTGTATAGAATTGAAGCTCAATTTTTCCTTCTCTTTTATACCATAAGCCATAGTCCTCGGTGTTCTTTAGATATCTCAAAATTCTCTTGGCAATAGTCATGTCTGATTCTTTGGGATTAGTAGAGAATCTTGCAACTATTCCAACTGTATGTGCTATATCTGTTCTGGTATGAACAATATACATCAGTTTTCCAATCACTAATCTATACAAGGTCTGATTTACCTCATTTAATTTGTCTTCTTTTGTCAGCTTACATCTGGTTTCCATAGGTGTTCCAATTAGTTTGGAATCTTCCATCTTGAATATCTTAACCACTTCCTTGATGTATTTGGATTGTGTGATATATATGTCTGTATCTTGTTGAAGAATCTGTAGACCAAGAAATAATTTGATCTCCCCAAACATTGACATCTCAAACTCTTTTCTCATTTCGTTAGCAAAGGATTTACATAACATATCATTACCCCCAAATATGATATCATCAACAAATATTTCAACAATCAGAATATTATCATCAGTATCTTCTTTTAAATACAGATTGCTATTTTTACTTGTTCTTACAAATCCAATGCTTATGAGATATGAGTGAATTATTTCATACCAGGTTCTAGGTGCTTGTTTCAATCCATACAAGGCTTTATGTAGTCTACATACCATGTTTCTCTTGTTTGGATCAACAAACCCTTCTGGTTGTTCAATGTATACTTCTTTTTCTAGTCTTCATTTTAGGAATGCAGATTTGACATCCATCTGGTATACCTTGAATCCTTTGAATGCAACATAAGCAAGTAAAATTCTTACTCCTTCTAGTCTAGAAATGGGTGCAAAGGTTTCACCATAGTCAATACCTTCTTCTTGTGCATACCTCTTGCATACTACTCTTGCTTTATTTCTTGTAACTTCTCCATTCTCATTCAGCTTGTTTCTGAATATCCATTTGGTACCGATGACATTCTTGTCATCTGGTCTCGGTACTAATGTCCATGTTCTATTATTCTCAATCTGTTCTATTTCCTCATTCATAGCATTGACCCATTCTTCATTCTCAAGTGCAGTATTAATAGATTTAGGCTCAAAATAACAAATTAAACATCTAGTGTTTAGCGAATTACTTCTTGTTCACATTCCAACCTTCTTATCTCCTATGATCTAGTTCTGTGGATGATGTCTTCTAACATACTTGGAAAGTATCGGTTCAGTTCTTTGTCCATCATTGTGATCATCATCTTGACCTTCATTCTAATGTCCATCGCTCAGAACATGATCTTGAGGATTTTCCCAATTTTCCATATTTGCAGCTTGATGCTTGGGTGCAATGTTCTATTGCTAAGGAGTGATACACTATTTCTTAGGTAGAGTGTCAGGTTCTTCAGTGTAAACAAACTTGGTGTAGTCTTCTGGTTCTTTTCTTCTTTCCTCATCATTTTTCTCTGGATATTAATCTATTCTGATATTTGCACTTTCAATGATTTTGTTAGAGGACTTGTTAAGACATTTATAAGCCTTGCTCTTGGTAGAATACCCTAAAAAGATACCTTCATCACTTTTGGAGTCAAGCTTTCCATTTCTATCATCTTTCAAAATATAACATTGACTACCAAAAATTATGAAGTAACTTACATTGGGTGTGTAACCATACCATAGCTCATAGGGTGTCTTCTTGGTGTCTTTCTTCAATTGTACTCTATTCAATGTGTAGATAGTAGTACTAAAAACTTCCATCTAGAATTTTTGAGTGATGATTTTCTCTATCATCAATGTTCTTGCATAATTAAAAATGAATCCGTTTCTCCTTTCAGCAATCCCATTTTTTTGTGGTGTTCTTGGTGCAGAAACCTATCTTTTAGTTCCATGCTCATTGCAAAAATTATTGAATTCATCAGAAACAAATTCTCCTCTTCTATATGATCTTAAGAATTTCAATTTGTTACCACTTTATTTTTCTACCATAGCTTTATACCATTTAAACATCTTGAATGCTTCTGATTTTTCTTTTAAGAATATAACTGTCATCATTCTAGAATAATCATCAACAAAGAGAATGAAATATCTATCACCATAGTAACTCTTTGTTCTCATGGGTCCACATAGATCAGCATGGAATAATTCTAAAATAGCATTATATTTATGGGATTTTCTCTTGAAACTAGACTTTGTCATCTTACCTTTTTAATAATTGTTACACATGACATGCTCGGGCTTTCACATGCTCGGTAAGCCTCTTAATTTTCTTTTATTTTTTTATCTTAATCATGTTGTCAAAATTCACATGACATAGTCTCTTATGCCACAACCATATGCCTTTGTTTCTAGCCATTAAACAAGTGGTGTTTATATCATCAAGATAGAATAGGTTACCATTTTTCTGTTCACCAGTTTCGATCAACCTTCGTGATTCATTGAAGATATTTGCCTTCTTATTCCCAAATGCTACTCGGTGACCTGTGTTATTCAGCTGTGAAACACTCAATAGATTATAATTAATTTAGTTTACCCAATATGCATTTTCACATTTGATCAGGTTGTTCAACATTATATTTCCTTTACCTTCAACTGGACAAGGTGTGTCATTACCCATTCTTACTGATCCACCATATAGTACTCAAAAGTTTCAAACTTTTGTTTATCACCGGTTATGTGGTGAGTGTAGCCACTATCTATAATCCATACATCATTCTTACTAATATTAGATATGAGTGCAGTCTCTACATACCTTTCTTCTTTGTTTGAATCATCCTTCATGGCCATAAATACCATCTCAATGCCTTCATCAGATTCGGTGTCAATATCTCCATCTCTATTCTCAGCTAGGTAACAAGCTTTCTTCCCTTTGTCCTTGTAGTCTCGGGTATCTCTTCTATCAGATTGTTGGTTGCTTCAGTAATCTCTATTGTCACTTCTATCAAACTTCTTTTCATATGATCTGTCATTACTTCTGTCATCTTTTCTTCTGTTAGGACATCTAGCAACAAAGTGTCTAATCTCTTTACAATGAAAACATATAATTGGTAATTTACCTTTGTATCTACCTTTGCCTCTCTACGATCTTCTAGCCATTAGTGCTTCAATCTCATCAAGATCTTGGTCATGACTATCACTTTCACTATCATTTCTTATAGTGTGTTTATGACTTGACTTACTTATTTTCAAAGAAGATTTGAATGTAGACTCAATAGATGGTATGACACTGTTATCAAAGTTATTCATCTCAAATGAAATCAGTCTACCAACCAAACTATCTAGAGTGACATTATTTTTTTCTACTACTCTCATTTCTTGTATAGCAGATACTCAAATAAATAAATCAGGCAGCAAGGTTCTTAGGATTTTACTTACCACTATCTCTTCTTCAAGTATGCCTCCAACTTCTCAGATACCATTGACTATCTCTTTTATTCTGCAGCTGTACTGAGTGATATTTTCTCCTTCTCTCATTCTAAGGTCATCAAATTTACCTCTTAGGCTTTCTTCCTTAGCTCTTAGTACATTAGCATCTCCTCCATGTACCAGCTTTAATTTATCCCACATTTTCTTTGTAGAGGTGCAGGTTTTGACATCTTCAAATTCAGCATCGGAGAGTGAGGAAGCAAGTTATATCATCATAGAATTATGCTCATGCTTTTATCTTAATTTCTCAAGTGTGTGAGGTCTTGTAGGAAACACAAATTTAGTATCCAAGTATTGAGTAACATCATTTCAAATACCTGATAGGTGGAGTCTTATCCTACTTTGCCATGATGCAAAGTTGTCCTTGTTCAACTTGGGCACATCTCGTTTGCCCATCTTGTGATCTTTTGCTTAGGTATTGAAACCTTCCTTCTAAGAACACAAGCTTTGATACCAATTGTTAGAATAACTGAGGAGGGGGGTGTGAATCAGTGACCTAAAAAATATTCCATTAAATTAACCCAAAAACTTATTACCACAATTATAAGCCTCTAGTTATCTTCAGTCCTACAAGATGAATGCCTTGAAATAATCTCAATAAATAACTACTACTCAGAGTTCATTGTTAAACCTTATTCTTACACCGATTAACAGTCTTTTATTTACTGAAATGTAGTAAATAACTTAGTGTATACTGCTCAATCTAGATTAGTTATGTGTAATGCAAAACACTAAAGTAATGACTCATAAACACATTGACACATGAATTTTTAATGTGGAAACCCTGTTAAGGGAAAAACCAATAGGGACTGGTAACCCAAAATTTACACTCTTCTGAAGTGAGCTCGGTGAAGATCCAACCTTGTTAAAGGTTACAAAAACACTGTTAGGTGTGACCTTGTTAGAGGAATTAAATAGAATAGTTTGTCATTTGATATATGGCATCTCTATGCTACCTTTTATGACCAAACCCAGTGTATTTTGTCAATTGGTATCTGACATCTCTATGCTATCTTCACGAACAAATCTTTTGATACTCCTTAGGATGTATATCAATATATAAAGGATTGTTAAGTCCTGCTCGATTAAGAGACTTTTTGATCCAATGGTTAAATTGAAATAGTAAATGATCTGTTCACATATACAACTATACCTCATAGATTTTTCATATCTATTGTAAGCTCATAATATCTTTCTGATCAATGTATATTTTCAATACCTTTGCTCCACTTCTTTCTGCTCGGTGATGCTGTGCTTCTCTAATGCTTGGCATTCATAGAATTAGCTCTGTTCTTCAGCTTGTTTGATCAGGTTTGATTGAAGAATTATTTCTTCATCAGTTTCTCTTCAGTATCCTCTTTCTCTATTCACCCGTAATTCACAATGAATTAGCTTGTCTCTTTATAGACATGATTTCACCATTTCTCAGTTCTTGACTTTCTTGTTCTTGGTGTGATCTGCAATTCTAGCCAATCTTTCTTTAAAGCTTTACTTCAGTTTTATCCTGTAGATTTCTCTTTGACAACTAGAATAAAATAACTTTAAATCTTTCTCTTATCTTTGGCTTTAAATTGTCAATAAAAACAATATTAACAACCAGTTAACTCCATCTTTATCTTATGCCATCTAAGTCCTTTTTCATTTCTAAACTTCAATTATTTTTAGTGTTTAACTCCTTGTTAGTTTCTGTCAACACTTCAGTTCTTCTCAGGCATCTTCGTCGGGGTTGTCTGTCCGTCGAGAAACACTGTGATTCTTCTCATCGGTAATGCTTGTGATTTTTCTTGTCGGTAATGCTTGCTCAGGTTTCTTGCTCGAGTATCACTGTGACTTTCCTCTCGGGTTTCTCTATCCATCAGGGTGCACTACCCGTCAGTGTTCATTGTCACTTAGTGAATACTAATATTTTATGCATTACTAAAAGCATAACCTTTATCTTTTTGGTTCTCTGAAGTCTTTGACACTATGTGTACAACCAATCAAATTATATCAAGTTGACATCAATGACAATACAATACATTAACTGATTTAATGTCTTGCATTAAATTTCTACAGCTTGGTGATCATCAACTTAACATCTTCAAACATTCAATCAATTATAGTTAATCAATGACAACCATAAGATCTTATCTTTATCACCCTTTCACTACAAACTTCTATTTAAAGGATAGTCAAGGGGAAAAAGACAGTGACATAACATTTCCTTATTTTGGTAAAAGCATCACTATAGCAGTGAAAAGATGCATGATCTCCAAAGGGTATTTCCATGAAAACATTGGGGTACACTCACCTAATATATTTTCAAGAAGGCCATAGTCTATTAGAATAACTTATGTAGTGATTCTAAGGGATGCATTGATGAAGTTTCATATAGATTTGATGATAGATGAATCAATTATTTGGTTGTCATTGATGTAAACTACTTGACTTGATGTTTTAGTATGTTATCTGATATTGTGTAAGTGAATCCTGAGTTGCATTATTTTTATAGTATTTCTATTATTATAGAATGTTATATCATATGTGTTGATGTTAAATTTTCCATCACGACGTTTGTTACAGAGAAATAAGGTTGTTATGTTTGAATGAATTCAAACCGGGTAAAATGTTAAATCAGTTTGTGACATACAGTAAATGATTTGATTGTTACTTCAGATTGGTGAAGTATTGGATGGAGTGTTCACATGATATCTTTTTATAAATTGTCAAGATAATATATTTATGAGTGCGAATCATAATGTTAACTGGCGCATCTAGTTTAATTGACTAGAAGCTATGTTAACACAATGAACATGTAAACAAGAAAGTGTTCTTGAAGAGGCTATGAATATTTTTGGATCGGTAATGAAATTTTTTATCACTAAAGGATCATTGATTATTATTTTTAAGATGGAAGGTAGTTACGTGATTTATGGGAATCATTTGACAACAAATTGATTGAGGTATATATTTGAGAAAGATTCTTTAGGAAGTTTCTTTTTTTGGTCAAAGAAGGTTTTTGAAATGGGTCAACTACCAATGAAAATCAATATGGAAGCTGACGCGTTGAGAGGAAAATATTTTTTTAGTGTCTAGATATGTTGTATCTTACCTAGAATGATCTAAATCATTCATATCTTAGATCTAGGGTTTGTTTTAAGTTAGTGGAGGTAATTATATATAATAGAATAGTTGAAGAACAAGACAAGAGAAAGAGAGAGATCTGATTGCGAATTGCTAAAGGATTTGAAGACATAGCAAGTAAGAGAATGGAGTTCGATTGAGCTTAGGAAGAGAATATAGTATAGTGATGTATCTTTGAGCTTTAAAAGGATCTAATCATGCAGAGGTAGTGATGTTTTAATAGATCATTTTCATATGTTGCTTTCTAATCATTGTAACAGTAAAATCCCCTAACAGGGTGGATCCTAACAGATCTTTTATTGTAAATCCTATAACAGGGTGACACTTTATCTTGTGTTTAAAGTACTCTAACAAGTATACTCCTAATAGGGTAAAGATCCTAATAGGTCTTAGGAAAATCCCTTAATTGGGTAACACCTAACAGTGTTTGTAAACCTTTAACAGGGTAAGTTCCTCAAAAGGCGTATTGTGGGTATCATCTCACACCATGGTTTTTTCCCTGTTGGATTTACACGAGATAAATATAGTTTTTAGATTGTGTGATTGATTACTTATGGATGTATGCATTGAAGTTTACTTATGTTAGTTACATGTTGTGGTGAATGAAGTTTAAAGAAGTTGAACTGGTGAATTTTCTCTGGATTATTGATTCACCCCTCCCCTCTCAGTAATCAGACTAGTATTAACAATTGGTATCAGAGCTAAGTCCCTTGATTGTGAAGGCTTAACAGCTTAGGGAGATCCAAAGATTTATAAGAAGGAAGCATCCAAACTCTCTAAAGAAAAATTCTCTACATGGGTAAGAAGGATGAAGCTACATTTGTTTGGAATTAGAGAACAAGCATTAGATCATATCAAAACCAAGTATGCTCAATCTTCTATAACCCTAACTCCTGAGGAAATATAAATAAAATTGGAACACAACTATGTTATGATAGAAATTGCAAGTTCTTTGAGTGATGCAGAGTTTTGTGGATATCAAAGAAATAGATAATGCAAAAGATATGTGGGATAAGCTAGAAAAAGTCCATGGAGGTGATGCTCATGTTCAGAAAGCTAAAGTAGACAACCTAAGAGGAAAGTATGATGAAATGAGAATGCAAGAAGGATAAAATATTGGTCAATACAACAAAAGGTTAAAGGAAGTTGTCTCTGCTATCAAAGGATCTGGTGGTCAACTTGATGATGATGATGTAGTAAAAAATATATTGAGAACCCTTATACCACAGTATGATATTAGATTCTCTTCTATACAATAACTTAGATCTAGCGGTCCTATGAATGTGACTCTAGATTATTTAATTGGAAAACTTACTGCTTTTGAGTTGAGTAATTTTGATAATAATATGCCTAGTGTAGAGTCTGCTTTCAAAGCTTCCCTAACCATTTGTACAACAAGGAAAGGAAAGAAAGTCTCTAATAGTTCTAAAGGGAAACATGATTATGATTCTATCCTATATGAGGAAAAAGAGCAAGAAGAGTTGGAAGCACTGCTAGCAAGGAGATTACCTAGAGGAAAAGGCAAGAATCAAGGTAAACTACCCTTAAAATGTTTTTCATGTAATAAAATTGGTCATACATCATCTAGATGTCCTGATAGTGATAGAAAGGATAAGTTTAATTTAGGAACTTTAAAGACAAGAGTAAGAAAGCATGCTGCCTAGCAGAAGATGGAGTGATTAATGAATAATTAGACATAAGAGATGACGAGGAGGAGATAGTCTTCGTTGTAGTCAAAGAAGATCCCTCAACGGGTGAAGATGGAGACAATGAGGAGACAACATTAATTTCAAGTGTAAATTGCAGTGGTGATTGGATTATAGATAGTGTGTGTACACATCACATGGCCGATGATAAAAGAAAATTTGTTTCATTAGAAGAATGTGATGGTGGTGCAGTCAGATTTTGTAATGGTTCACCATGTGTAGTAAGAGGTAAAGGTTCTATAACACTTAATGACACTACCAATTGTGATGATGTTTATTGGGCTGACAGATTGAAGTACAATTTTTTGTGTGTTTCTTAGTTGAATAACAAAGGTTTCAGGTTGGATCTCAGTAAGGGTATGTGAAAAATCCTAGGAACTTTTGGAGATTTGATTGCTACTACTAAACCGACTAGAGGTAACTTATTCTGATTTAATTCTACTAGTAAAAACTACTTGATGGCTAAGATTGAAGATAATTGGCTATGACACAAAATATTTTATCATGTTAATTTTGAAAATTTGACAAAGGTCAGTAAGCATAAATGTGTTAGAGGTATCCCTATTCTAGCTAAGCCTGAAAATGCTATGTGTAAAGTGTCAATTGGGAAAACTAACTTGGTCTAGTTTCACAAGTAAGGTCTATTCATCTCAGAATATTCTTGAACTTGTTCACACTGACTTATGTGGACCGATGAGGACAAAGAGTTACTATGGAGATAAGTACTTTAACTTATTTGTTGATGATTATTCAAGGATGATGTCTGTTATGTTTCTAAAAAATAAATGTGATGCATTCTATATGTTCAAGATGTATAAGGCAAGAGTTGAGAAAGAAACAAGTAAATCATTAAAGTGTCTTAGATCTAATAGAGGAGGCAAGTTTACTTCACATGAGTTTACAGATTTTTGTGAAGAACATGGAATCAAGAGCTAAATGTCTGCACCTAGAACACCTCAACAAAATTTAATTAATGAGAGAAGAAATAGATCGATAATTGATTGTGCAAGGACACTTTTGATACAAAAGGAAATTGCTCAAATTTTTTGGAGAGAAGCTGTGAGCACTTCTATTTATACTTTGAACCGGTTACAAATCAAGAATGGTACTAGAAAAAACTCCTTATGAGTTATGGTATGGTCACACACCTAATGTCAATTACTTCAAAATTTTTGTAAGCAAATTTTATATAAAGAAGGATGATCAAAATGAAAAATTTGATTCTAAATGTGATGAAGAAATATTTCTTGGCTATTCTACTAGATGCAAAGAATATAAGTGTTTGATAAAGAATACTAACAAGATGATTGAAAGTGAAAATGTTAGAATTGATGAATTCTCTAAAAAGAATGAAGAAGAAAACAAGAAGGAACCGACAGATTATGAAAAATTTGTTTATGTTCAATCGGTGGAGACAAAAACAATGCCACTTGCGACTGAAGTGATGAATGAAATACAACCGGTGACTAATGATGAAGGTAACCAAAGAATGAAACTGATACTACCAAGGTATGTGAAACTCAATCATACTCAAGAACAAATTATTGGAGATAAAAATGCTGGAATAATGACAAGGAGAAAGATAAGAGAAAACACTTGTCTAATATGTGAAATTGAACCTAAAATAGTGAAAGATGATTTGGATAATGATGATTGGGTTTTGGCTATGAAAGAAGAATTAGAACAAATAGAAAAAAATAACACTTAGACTTTAGTACCCAAACCTACTGAGAAGAATAATATAGGCACTAAATGGATTTTTAGTTCAACAAGATGAATGAGAAAGGTGAAGTGATTAAAAATAAGGCAAGACTAGTTTGTAAAGGTTATGCGTAAGAAGAAGGACTAGATTATAGAGAAAATTTTGAACCTGTTGCAAGACTTGAAGGTGTAAGGATATTGTTAGCATATGCTTCTTATAAACGATTTAAGGTATATCAAATGGATGTAAAATTTGCATTTTTGAATGGTGTATTAGAAGAAGAGGTATACATTGAACATCTAGAAGGATTTGAAACTGAGAAAGGTAAAGATATGGTATGTAAATTTCATAAAGCATTGTATGGATTGAAGCAAGCTCCAAGAGCATGGTATGAGAGATTACATGCATATCTTATCAAGATTGATTTTACAAGAACTAGTGACAATAACATTGTATATCTGAAATCTGAAAGTGAAGACATAATATTGATTGCTGAAATTTTTGTTGATGACACAATATTTGGTGGAAATGAAGCATTGAGAAGGTCATTTGCAGAAGAAATGAGAAAGGAATTTGAAATTTCTATGATAGGAGAAATCAAATTCTTTATTGGACTTCAAGTACAATATAAAAAGAAATAAATATACACAAGTCAATCAAAATATGTGGAGATTCTAATTTTTTTTGGCATGGAGGATTCAAAACTAGTGGGAACACCTATGATCACAGGCTATAAGTTATCTAAGGAAGATGAATCAAAAGAGGTAAAGGAAGCTTTGTACAGGTCCATGATCGATAAACTACAGTATGTTATTCATAGTAGACTGGATATTGCACATGTAGCTAGAATTATTGCAAGGTTTTCATCTAATCCAAAGGACTCATGTTTGGTTGCAGTAAAGAGGATCTTCAAATATCTCAAAGGAACTAAAGATTATAGTTTATGGTATGGTAAGAATGGAAATTTTTCTTTGAATGTATACACTGATGCTGATTGGGAAAGAAGTGTTGATGACAGAAAAAGTACAATTGGTGGATCATTCTTTCTTGGTGAAAGATTACTCTCCTGGACTAGCAAGAAACATAATTGTATTTCTCAATCTACTACAGAAGCAGAATATGTTGTTGCTTCTCTTAATTTTCAATAGGCAGTATGCTGGATAAAATAGATTCTTGAAGGAATTCATGAGAAATTAACATAACCTATTGTTATCGATTGTGATAATACTAGTGCAATAAATATTTCAAAGAATCCAGTGATGCACTCGAAGACAAAACATATTGCAATAAAATATCATTTTTTGAGAGATTAGGTACAAGAGAAGGAGGTAAGGCTCGACTATGTTCCTGCTAAAGAACAAGTTGTTGGTATATACGCCAAGCCACTACCAAAGGATACATTTGAATATCTTAGAAGTAGAATAGGGGTTATTCCCTTATCTAAAGTACATTAGAGGACGATGATGATTGCATAAATTAATATGTATTTATCAAAATATCATATATATGACTTGGTGTAGTGTTGGAAAACTCTTAGGGGGAGAAGTCTTACATTTGATGTTGGAACAATGAAATAAACATGCAAGATTTGGTAAAGTGTACTCAAAGGTGATTGAATGATTTGACACCTTTAGCATTATTGTCAAAGGTGGAGAAGATGTATTGGGGAGAATTTGTATGTGAGTAGAATGCTCTAAAAGATTAAGGAAAATACAGAAAAGGAAACATTGCAGAAGAAAGTGTTGAATAAGACAAGAAGTGTTGCCATCAATGCCAAAGGGGGAGATTGTTAGCATAACTGATCTAGTGATGCTAAGTGATACATTGATGAACCTTGATACAAATTTGATGACATACAAATGAATTATTTGGTTGTTATTGATGTCAACTACTTCACTTGATTTTTTAGTATGTTATCTGATATTGTGTAAGTGAATCTTGAGTTGTAGTATTTTTCTAGTGTTTCTATTATTATTGAAGGTTATATCATGTGTTTTGATGTTAACTTTTCCACCATGAAATTTATTATAGAGAATTAAGTTGGTTATGTTTGAATGAGCTCAAACTGGGTAAAATGCTAAATTAGTGAGTGAAAGACAATAAATGATTTGATTGTTACTTCAGATCGGTGAAGTATTGGATGGAGCAGTCACATGATATCTTTTAGTACATTTTCAAGATATTGTATGTATGAGCGCAAACCATAATGTTAACTGAAACATCTAGTTTAATTGATTGGAAGCTAAGTTAACATAATGAACACGCAAAAAAGAAAGTGTCCATCTTAAGTGTTGTCATCAATGCCAAAGGAGGAGATTGTTAGCATAACTGATGCAATGATGCTAAGTGATGCACTGATGTAAGAGCATCCTAGGGAAGTTGGATATCCTTTGTTGACCAAAAATATGTTTAAGTTCTGTTTGGTGCTCAGGAGGTGAGTTGGCAGAGCTCGGTGGATTCTGGTTTTTCTCGGTCATTCGGTGCCCGGTTCTCGGTGGAAGGAGTAATTTTATTTACCAAATGGACTTAGTGTCTGTTGGTAGCACCGATTCACCAAATAGGCTTAGTGTCTTTATTTGTGCTCTGTATCCACTTGGGGGTCTTGGTTGATGAGTTCACCGATCAAATTTCATGGATTGGGCAGACATTGGAGATTGCATTCATGATTTGAGGGGGTTTTTGGGATTGTGCAAAGTTTCAAGGCTTGCAGATTTGATGCATTGGATCTTGTGTGGACCTAAATCTGATTTATTTCTTTCGTCTATGTATTTATTGTTTGTTTGCAGCCGACTGGGTCATTTAATATAATTCACCATGGATTGTATTGGGCCAACTATCATTTAATATTTGTTTGCGAAGCCGACTTGTGGTTGTGTTGTATATAAGGAGTATGTAGGTATAATTTTAATGGAGGAAGGAGGAGAGAGTGATTTGATAGAAGGTAGTAGTAAGTGGGTAAGAAAGAAACTTGTAAGATTTCTTGGTGGCTTGTGAGCACAAGTTTAGATCTAGTTTCTTCCACTTAGCTGTAGGGTAGGTTGGTGAAGTTGGATCCTATGAGATCTTGGTGAATTTGTTAATATATTGGCCATAACTAGGAAGGCCTTACAACCCAGCTTGTTGCATGTAATTCTCGGTTAAATGAATAAAAACTAGTTGTTGTTGTTCATATCTTGTGTTCTTGAGTTTTCTGCTGTGTTGTGTTAAGCAGTTAGGTTGGATAGTCTATTTTTAGACCCTCCATCCTTTCGCACTGCATCAAGTGATATCAGAGCGAGGTTGATATGGTTTGTTCCTTCATGGATATTGGTTGTAGATCTATGTTCCTGAACTTGTCAACCTTGGTCTGGTTGTTCGTGAGGTGGAAGATTGAAGTTTGCACTTAAAAAAACTTGGAGGTTGTCAAAAGGTGGTCGGGAGTGGATTTGCTGTAGAGGATTTGAAGATGCCTCTAAGAATATTGGACCCTAGGGAGATTGCAGATGTCTCTAATGAGGTGGAATCAAAAGTGATAAAAAGGTTTAGATCTCAGATAGCAGTGATGAAGAATGAGATGGTAGCTGAAATCATGAGGGCTATTACTATTTTGTAGAGGAATCCTGGAATAGAGGATGGCTATGAGGAAACTGCCGAAGATTTTGAAGCTTCTACTAAAGGTGCCAGACATTGTAGGGATGACAGAGCTGATCAGTTGGAAAGATCTATGGCTCAATTGAATACAAGTCATAGGATGGAAGTTTCTAATTTCTCAGGTACATTGAACCCTGAAGACCTGATTGAATGGATCAGTGAATTAGAAGACTACTTGGAGCTGGAAGATATTGGAGACCCTCTTAGAGTGAGGTTATCAAAAACTAAGCTGAAAGGACATGCCACCTTATGGTAGAAAGAGTTACAGAGAGATAGGGAGGAAGAAGGTTAGATGAAAATCACTCGATGGAGATTAATGGTGACAAGGTTGAAGGCTAAGTTAATACCTACCGACTATGAACTTGAGTTGTTTAAGAAGTTACAAAATCTGAAGCAGAAAGATCTCAGTGTGAAAGACTATACCGAGGAGTTCTACAAGATGACTATTAGATATGGACATAGGGATATTTCTAAGGAAAAGGTTGCTAGATATGTTAATTGTCTCAAATTCAATATCTAGGATGAGATTGGCGTGTTGAATACTGGTTCGGTTGAGGATGATTATCAGTATGCACTGAAGGAAGAAGATAAGTTGAAAAGGAGACATCAAGATAACTCCTGAGGGAAAGAGAATCAAGAACAGTCGGTAAAGCATAAAATGAGACTTGAGGAGGAACCAAAACCTATTGAACCAAGGAGAAGGGAAGGTAGAGGTGTATTTAGAGGTACCTGTTATAACTATGGTGAAGAAGGACATCAGTCATTTGAATGTCCCCATGCATATAAGAAGGTTGGTAGGCACAATATTTCAGTTGCAGAGAATGAACCTGAGGTGGAAGGTGTGAATATTTTCCTTAGGAGAACATTGCTGCCCATGAAAGAAGATGATTCTTGTCAGAGGAAGAACTTGTTTAAGATGGTGTGTAAGTCTTGTGGTAAATGTTGTAAGGTGATTGTTGATGGAGGAAGTAATGATAACTTGGTTTCTGAGGAGATGGTTCAGAAGCTTAGTTTAAGGTGGTTGAAACATCCATTTCCTTATAGGATAAGTTGGTTACAAGAAGATCATGCAGTAGAGGTGAAGGAGAAATGCACGGTAAGTTTTCACATTGATTCCTATAAGGATCAAGTATCATGTGATATTGTGGAGATGAGTTCTTTTCATGTTTTACTTGGGAGACCTTGGCAGTATGATATAGAGGTTATTCATGATTGTAAGAGGAACCTCTTTAATATCCTGAAAGATGGACATAAGTTTATTTTGATTCCTTTGAACGATGAAGGCAAAGGAAGGAGGAAATTGAGCATTGGTAGAAAATCTAAGATGATTCTAGGGGTTGGTGCAGACATTAAGGTTCAAAGATATGAAGGCACTTCAGAGAGTGCTAGTAGTAAAAGAAAGTAGAAGAAGAACCAAGGAATGGGTGTATCAATTAAAGACTCAAAGGACATGTATATCAAGCATAGGTTTGGGATCTTATGTGATGAATCCTAGAAGATGTTCATGGAGTTGCTAGAACATCTTTTTACACCCAGGGTGTCTGATGTAGGAGCCTCCTAGGGAAGTTGGCAATCTTGTGTCGACCAAAAATATATTTAAGTTCTATTTGGTGCTTGGGAGGTGAGTTGACAGAGCTTGGTGGAGTCTGGTTGTTCTTGGTCATTTTGGTGCTTGGTTCTTGGTGGAAGGAGTATTTTTCTTCATCGCATGGACTCAGTGTCTGTTGGCAGCACTGATTCACCTAATAGGCTCAGTGGTTTTGTTTGTGCTCCGTATCGACATGGAGGTCTTGGTTGATGAGTTCACCGACTGGATCTCATGGATTGGGCAGACATTGGAGATTGTATTTGTGATTTGAGGGGGTCATTGGGATCATGTAGATTAGATGTATTGGATCTTGTGTGGACCTAAATCTAATTTGGTGATTTCTTCTATGTATTTATTGTTTGTTTGTAGCTGACTGGGTCATTTAATATGATTCATCATGGATTGTATTTGGCCGACTATCATTTAATATTTGTTTTTGAAGATGACTTGTGGTTGTGTTGTATATAAGGAGTGTGTAGGTAGAATTTTAAAGGAGGAAGGAGGAGAGAGTGAGTTGATAGTAGACAATAGTAAGTGGGTAAGAAAGAAACTTGTAAGATTGCTTGGTGGTTTGTGAGCATAAGTTTAGATCTGGTTTCTTCGACTTAGCTGTAGGGTAGGATGATGAAGTTGGATCCTGTGAGGTTTTGTTGAATTTTTTAATGTATTCTCTATAACCAAGAAGGCCTTACAACCCGACATGTTGCATGTAATGCTCGGTTAAATGAATAAAAACTAGTTGTTGCTGTTCATATCTTTTGTTCTTGAGTTTTCCAGTGTGTTGTGTTAAGCAATTAGGTTGGACAGTCTATTTTTAGACCCTCCATCCTTCCGTACTGCATCATGCATTGATGAAGTTTGATACAGATTTGATGCCAACTACTTAACTTGATGTTTTAGTATGTTATTTGATATTGCGTAAGTGAATCATTAGTTGAGGTATTTTTCTAATGTTGCTATTATTATGGAAGGTTATATCATGTGTGTTGAAGTTAACTTTTCCATCGCGATGTTTTTTATAGAGAATTAAGTTGGTTATGTTTGAATGAACTCAAACTAGGTAAAATGATATCTTTACTCTTGTATGCACCCTAAAATGGTCGCCTGGACTATGGGCCCCATTTATCATTTTATCAAATTCCTAAATCAATGCTTTGCAAGATTTTAATTCAAATCAATTTCCTTGATCAAATCGTAATTAATTCAATTATTTCAATATTTCCTAAGGTTTGATCATTTTTATTTAATTAAAAGATTTAATCTTTCTTTTAATTAAATAAAATTCATC
>MU228327.1:992624-1006472 GCA_018584345.1 Thuja plicata
GGTGGAGGTAACTCTATATAATAGAACAATTGAAGAACAAGATGAGAGAGAGAGAGAGAGAGAGAGAGAGAGAGAGAGAGTTGATTGCAAATTGCTAAAGGATTTGAAGACAAAGAAAGTAAGGGGATGAAGTGTGATCGAGATGAGGAAGATAATACAACATGGTGATGTATCTCAAAGCTTAAAAGGATCTGATCATGCAGAGGTAGTGCAATTTTAACAGATCATTTTCATTTGTTTCTTTCTAATTATTATAACAGTAAAATCCTCTAACAGGGTAGATCCTAATATATCTTTTATATTAAATCCTGTAACAGATGACACATTAGCTTGTGTTTAAATTCCTCTAACAAGGCTACTCCTAATAGGGTAAAGATCTTAATAGGTCTTAGCTAAATCCCTTAACCAGGTAACACCTAACAGTATTTTGTAAACCTTTAACAAGGTAAGCTCCTCACATGGCATATTCCAGAAGAGTACAAATTTTGTGGGTATAATCTCACACCATCATTTTTTCCCAGTTGGGTTTCCACGAGATAAATATGGTATTTTTATTGTGTGATTGATTACTTATAGATGTATTCATTGAAGTTTAGTTATGTTAGTTACATATTGTGGTGAATGAAGTTTAAAGAAGTTGAACTGGTGAATTTTGTGTGGATTACTAATTCACCCCTCCCCTCTCAATAATTAGACTTGCATTAACATAGTCTACGATGAAAGATATCATTGTTAAACGATAGTGATAGTAAATGACTTAGAGAAGCAAACCCAAGATGGAAACAAGATGAAAGGTACCAATTTGATGCTAATGAGTAGTGATAGAAATCCCCATTCTATTATGCTTTGGTGGATGTCCATACCTTGTTCCAAAGCTCCCATTTTGGCACTGGCGGGGAGGATGATGACAAAGGTTGTAGAATTTAGCTTTACAACTACCATTTGCATTTGCTTGAAATTTTCTAAAGCCTTTTTAAAAAATCCATTTTGTACGTATCCTACAATCATGGAACTCCATGATACCACATTTCTTTGATGAATTTTGTGAGAGCTCACATGCCTTGTCTATGCATCCAACTTTTGTGTACATGTCTACCAATGCAGTTGCAACTAAAATATCTGATAAATTTAATTTATCCTTTATACTTTGATGGATGTCCACACCCTCTCCCAAAACTCAGATTTTGGCACAGTCAAGGAAGATTCCGGCCAAGGTTGTGGAATTGGGCTTTACATCTTCTAATTGCATTTGTTTGAAAGTTTCTAAATCCTTTTCAACGAATGCATTTTGTGTGGATCATAATAATTGAATCTCCAGAAATGAAACCTCTTTCAACCAGCTGTATTTCTCCACCTGTGGGGATTAATTTTCTTTAGCTCTCATGTATTGTTTCTTTTAGCTCCCGCATGGCAAGACATCATGCATCCATCATGGGTGGCCTACTTAGAAGGGAATCTCATATCTTCTCTCCCCTTTTGTTGCATATTAATCACTTTTGTAAATATTATAGACTAATTTATTTTGTATTGTATTTAGAATCAACTTGATGATTCCTTATTCCATCATTCTTAGAGTTATTCCATAATTCTTAGAGTTTTGAAAGGAATACAAAGTAATTACTGCTATGCTCTGATTAGTATTCAAAACTTTCTAGAAATATAATGGATCACATTTTTCTAAAAAAAAGTTATCCATCGTAAATTACAAAATGCATGTTTGAATATGAATTGGATAATATTAGCAAAGCAATTGATAATTCATGTTGACCTTTCTTTTGGTTTTGAAGATGGCTAGTCAGATTTTGTATTTAGTGAAAAAATTCAATGTGCATGACTGATACCATTTTAATTTTAAAAAAAACTTCATAGCTTGCAATTTGGATAAGAAAATTGGCGCTGATATTGATCTACTTTCTTACATATTTATTTTTATAGGTCTAAGAAAGGAAAGAATATTGAGGGGATACAAGTTCTCTGGAAGCTCTAGTTTTCATTGTGATTCTTTTCTTCTTGATATAAATAAAGTGATTTATGATTTTTGAAGTTGCAACAAATATGTTTTGCATTGTACCATAAGAAATCTCATACTTTTCTAGGTTTAGTTTATATAATGGATGGCTTCATTTTATCTTGACAGGTCATGATCGAGTATAGTGAAGAAGCAAATAATACAAATTGTTTCATTAAGATGGCCAATGCAATAGGTAAATTTTTTGTGTGCGGTGCTGCAATGCAGATTACAAATTATTTTCTTCAGATTCACAGAAAATATCTTTTGTTTCTTGTCACATCGCAAATGAAACTTATCCTAAGGTAGTAGTTCTCAGAAACCCAGAAGAAACGCTATCCAGGTGAGATCATGGAGGCTCATTGTTATTAATTATAGATGTGTATGAGATTAGAATCATATTTTTGTTCACGATTCTTTAATTACTAAGTTTGTTAATGCACCTACTACTTTGGCCTGCTTCATTTTAGGAAGGGCTCATTTGATGGCCAACTGTTGTTTTCTAAGTTTAAAGTAAGACATTCACTCTATTCTCAGTAGTTGTTTGTTTTAAACTAATTTCTATGATTGAAATATTTAGATGTAGGAATAATCCCTGAAACAAATTTTATGGTTAGAGACTGAGCACAATCAAGTTTAAAGGGGTGGGTGGTTTTATAAGCTTTTAAACAGTAAGCATTACCCACTAAAATCAGAACAAAAGCAATGATCGAACCCACCCAAAATAAAGACAACACTAGCTGAATCAACAATATAAAATGTGTCTATTAGGAATGTTGGTGTGGAAGACTTCCTTGGGGTTTCATCTCCCATTGTTGGCTATGCCCCTAGTGCTCCAACTGTGTTTGCACATGGAGACTCTTATTCCTGTGCAGGATAAGGTGGAAGGGATCATACTTTCTATCCACGAGTCTATTTCCTGAGTAGGCCAGGGAGGAAGGGATGAAAATTTCTATTCTAGACCAGCTTACTAGCAAGATGACTACTTGATCTAGAAAATTTCTTGTTGAGAAATTTTATGGGAATTGTTCCAACATTGATGTGAATCCGAAGTGGAATCTAAGAGGTAAGGTAGAGTTTGCCACAATGCTTTTCAATTTCTTCTTGTTCTCTTCCTCAGATACAGATGACTGCTCAATGATCCTTTTAGATGGTCCTTAATTTTGGGGTAGAATGACCTTTATCTTAAAAAACTGGGCTCCTAATTTTAGTCCTGTGAGTGATGATACTAGAGAATTTCTTGTGTGAGTTTATCTACCAGAACTATTCCAAACATTTTTGAACAATATTGTATTTTTTATTAAGTCACAAAATTCAAAAAGAATTTGATCTTTGCTTGTTTTGTGTTCTTCGGGAGAAAAACAAGGAGCTTCATCATAGGTTAACCTTTCCTCCAAGTATGGAGTTTGGGTGTAGTAGTTTTTTTTTCAATATTCTTTTATTATTTATCATTGTTATCTTAAAGTGAGTCATACCAGTGCTAGTGGTGCAGGAGCACCTAAGGTGTATCAAGTTGTTCAAATTATCTATTAAGGTCTTGAATTGGCCATTAAGATCAAATTGTAAAAAGAAACTGAAGGAGGGGTAAAATGTGATGTAATGTGTCGATTTGTGTTAATTTCAAGGTTATTTGAGTGTCCCTACCATGTTATTACAAGTAAAGCGTTCAAAATCCAAAAATGGTCAAGTTGTCATATGGTATTGTTAAAGAAAAATACATTAAAATATTCTCAAGGTAAGTGTTCGGTCTCGAAGAATAGTTGGTTCAGTTATGGAATTGAATATGGCTTATAAAATTCCTTGTATGGTCGAATTGGGGAGAGTGTGTGAAGTTAGAGGAGGATTGAGAATGTTAAAATCAAATGCACCTCTGACTATCACCTGCAAGAACTAGACAGTCATGTGTTCATCCTTGTTTTAGGATCCAAAATATAATATAGGATGATGATGAGAAGATTGGAAAGGTGAGGGCTAATAGTCAAAATGTACTGTACTATATTCAGTCAATAAATAAAGTGTTTGAGAGGTTTTAATCAACTATGTTTCTAAGCATTCCTATTTGCAGTCACGTTACTTGCTGTTTATGAGCATTCTTAGGTACGTAAATGGATTGAATGCACCTCATAAATGATTGGAACATGGAGAGAAATGAGTTAGAATTATATTAAGACAAACTTTAACATGTGCCATGATATCTGGTAAGAGATCCAAGGGATTTTCTAAAAACTGTTCTGAAACCCTCTGTTAAAGAGTCAGTTGCAACAATTTAATTATATATTTGGTTTTACCCAATGAAAAATTATGATTCTTGGTTCATTTTAAAGTAGATTCACAGTGCTTTTGAATGCATTTGGTCTTGTATTGAATGGTTATGTTGTGTATGAGAAAAGTGATGCGCTAGCAGGAAGAATGCAATAGATTTTCTTGTTTGAACTGAGTATTGCATGCTGTCAATTGCTATTCATGTTGAAATGATTCCTAATGGAATATAAAGGTTGGATAATGATAACGAAAGATGTTTAGACTCTGTAACAAGAATTGACGGTGAATCATGACAACTTGAGGATCTGTTTTAAGTGTTTGGGATGCATAGTTAACCGTCATAACAGTCTGTAAAATATGCTTTGATCTTTGTTTGGCTGTTTTATCATTGATCAAATTATTGTTTGGATGGTGGTGCCTTATTGAACTAAGGGGAATAGGTGTATTGGATATGGTCTTTCTTACCAAATCACTTTGAAGGAAGTTACATTTCTAAGCTTCTAAGCTATAGAAATAATGGAGGAGTTAGGGATGACACCTGAATGGATGACACCAAAATGAGTGAAACAATTTTAATAGCATTGCACAGTAATATGATGAAAGAAGTCTGAGCATGAAGAAGTTATTTAAAGTAACTTGAACCTTTTTAATGACCATCAGTAGTCATCTTCTCCTTCCCTTTGTGAACTTCACCTCGTTCACTTGTGAGCTGCACTCAAGCCTCTAAAATAATAAGTTGCTCCTCAACTTGGCCTTTTGGTATTCCTAATTCTCTCCTCTAGAACCTTCAAAGCTTCCTCTGCTCCTTTAGACTTTTGCATTCACTCACCTCTTGAGAAATTCATTGTTATCTAATTAACAACCTCATTTGGAGTTTTTAAGGTCCTTCTGTTACAATTCTTATTTCATTTTTTGCTACTTTTTTTTTTGATCATTCAAGGGCCAAGGCCGAGATTTTTATTAAAACTTAGAAAATATAAAAACAGTAAAAGCAGTAATTATCAAGTAAAATAATGTATCTGGTTCATACCCCAATCCAACCGAGAGGATTGTGAACCCAACCGAGCACCTAGGGTCAACGAGAATTTGAAAAACCATAGTTTTTAACAACAAAAGCTAAAAAACAATGCAAAAAATGAAAGTATTGATTTCAAAAAAGCCCACACAGCCCAGACAACCTTATCTCAGTCGGAGGGAGATGTGGTGTCGTTCTCTGTGGATGGTGCAAAATTTGATTTTGGACTCCCCGCAGGAATTGAGGAGCCACTATTGCCCTCAAGGTCATCCTCCGGTGAAGCGTCCACCGGTTCCGTGTCAACCTCCTCTGTATCTTCCTCTTCATTAGTAGCCATACCCAAATCCTCATCATCGCGAGTTTCCTCCGAATCCTCCTCTGAGGCAGTCTCCTTTTCTTCATCTTCTTCCTCTTTGTCTGAGGACTCAGGGCTTCCCAACCCATCCAAGTTTTTGTCATATTTGTACTGATGAACCCATGGAATATTTTCATCCAAGTCATCTCCGTAAGGAGCGTGCACTCCATCTGTAATTCCCAGGAATTTGGAAAGGAAGTTTATTCCTTTTTCCATCATGCTCTTGCGTAGCTGGTGATCTTCCCACTCCCAACCAGAGAGGATGAAAAATCATCTTGGAGGCCCAGCATAAATGTTCCTTCTCTGTCCAGTCGCAAAACCAGGGAATGGTTGCCCCGCGGTCATAACTGTTGCCAAATCCCATGGGAATGGGGTGGTGAGGTTGAAGTCAATGTTCATCACTGCCTTGTGGAGGCCCACTATAAAATTTCCAGAGAATAGGTGACCACAGAGATCTTTAGATAGATTTCTAGAGGCCCCTGCAACCAAAATACTGGTAAGAAAACCCGAGCAGATGTCGAAAAGGATTCTGTATCTATGGTTGGTGCAAGGGAAGTTGTACCCTAACACTTTTCAAATTGCATGTATGACCAAAGGGTGTTGAAAGTTGCAAACTTCCCTGATGTGATTCGAAGTTAGAGGAGTGTCGAATGCAATTTTCTCTAGATCCAAACAAAGCTTGATTGGGGTGTCCATACCTCAAAAATAGAAAATACTATGCGAAATGCAGAGGAAAGAGAGCGACTTAGAACTTCTACCGTAGTTAGAGGAAATGAAGTGCTTGTCAAGTATTGAAACTGGTTTTTTAAGAATTAAATCTTTAATGCACTGACAACCCGAGATGGAGTGCATCTCACTTCAAATGCCATGGCTTGATACCAACCTACATAGTGTTGTACCTATCCTGAGAGGATCTAGGCGATCTCCACCTAGGCATACTACAAACGGTTCGAAGAGAGGGATGTCAGCTTTGCAAAAATGGAGGTGACAACTTTTGAAATTCTCTTATACCAGAGGATGAGCTTTTCCAGGTGATGGGATGTGTAGTAAATGCAAAATCTCTGCGAAGATGAAGCCAGTCGGCATTGATATGAGCGAACATCACCTCCCAGCAACCAATTTCCCCATTGAGCATATAGCATTAATGTCAATGAGACTTGAGTGAGTTGTGATCTGCATCAACTTGGAGATCAATCTGGATTGTATCTCTAGACCGATTGTGAAGTGACATCATTCCTACTTGTCAGCAATAAATTGAATGAACTCCCCCAGCATTGCCTTATTTGCTAAACCATCCGCCAAAATATTTCCTTCCCGGTAAATGTGGTTAGCCATTGTGGATTCAAATTTTTTTTATTATATTTGAAATAACCTCCAAAATGGCCTGCAATTTCCAGTTTGGAGAGCCCCCTGATCTCACAACATTTATAGTTATCATACAGTCCCCTTCAATTTCTAGTTTATTGATACCTAGATCCCATGCCAATGATAGACCAAGAAGAAGAGCTTTGAATTCTGCCACATTGCAAGTATCATTTTCCAAGGGTTTTGCCAATTTGGCAATAACAGAGCCATCCCAAGAGTGAATGATGCATCCTACACTGGAAGGGCCAGGATTTCCTTTGGAGGCACCATCAAAATTCAGTTTATGCCAGCCAAAAGGTGGAGGGTTCCATTTGCAGTTTGCTCTGAGAATAGCATTTCTTTCACACCAATGCCGATTGTTGAAGGAGTTTTTAGCCCAAACCATTTTTTAATCATGATGTCATCCCAACTTGTGTAAAACTTGTGTTGTCCACTTTGCATTTGAATTCTTGAATTCATGACTTCCACTATTGATGCTTCAATTCAATTAAGAACAGAGGGGGAATCCATTGAAGTCTCTTGAAAGATTCTCCTGTTCCTTTCCTTCCAGATTTCCCAAATCAGAATGGAAGGAGTGATTAGCCATAAATTGCCAAAAAGACTGTTGGTGAATAATTGAGGCTAGGAGGAGAAGAGTGACAAAATGTTGTTTGGGAGGGCAGAAGACCAGCCCAACTTTGCACATAACTATTTCCAACACTCTGAGGCAAAGGGACAAGAAAGTAACAGGTGGTTCGTATCCTCTTCATTTTTGTAACAGAGGATACATCTGGTTGGTCCCTGGAATCCCATCTTCTTAAACCTATTGGCAGTAAGTATTTTCCCTTGAATTGCAACCCAGGAGAAGATGCCTGCTTTTGGAAGACATACTTTATTCCAACAAAGCTGCTAAAATAATTGGGGTCATTTATGGGATACTTTGTCTGAGAGTATACTATATCTTGCCTTGGCCTTATAATCCCCTATTTTGGAGCCATTACATATAACATTGTCTTTTCCTATTTTGATAAAGAAGGATCTATTTTCTAAAATCTTTTTCACTTTTTGAAGTTCAATTGGGTCCGGGTTAACCTGGTCGAATTGTTTCCACTGCCAAGATCCATCAATCAAGTTCTGAGATCCGTGGGAGATGTGGTCTTTCACCAACATGCCCCAATTTTGGATGAAAATGTTGCTGATGTTGTTGGGACCAAGCAATTGGTTAATGCTAGGGAGCCCTCCCCAAGAATCATCCCCAAATCTGGCAATTGAACCATCTTTGATATTCCATGATAGATTGTCTTCAATTAATCCTGTAGAGTTAGAAATAAAATTCCAGATTCGGGAACCTCTGGGAAGATTAGAAGTTCTGATTACCTGTTCATCCTCCAAGTGATGAAAGTATTTGCCTCTAATAATTCTGACCCACTTGAGATTCTTATCCTTTAATATTTTCCAATAAATTTTTGCTCCTAAAGCATGGTTTTGCCACTGCAAGTTTTTTATTCTAGTGCCTCCAACTTCCATTGGGTTACATATCTTGTGCCATGATATCAAATTAAATTTTCTCTTGGTGTTTGTTCCTTGCCAAAAAAATTTCCTCAACCTTTTAATAATGCCCAGGTAACTACCTGATGGAAGGGAGAGGCAAGACAATAGATAGATGGGGATGGCTGTCAGAGTGGCTTTAATGAGAACCACCCACCCAGCCCATGAAAGCCATTTTTCTTTCCAAGAATCATTTTTATGTCTAGTTTCTCTCCAACCGATTTCCAAGCATTCTCATTTCTTAGAGCTTTATCAATGGGAATACCAAGGTAAATACATGGAAATGATCCAATCTTGTATTTGAAAAGTTTACTTATATTTTGTTGGATTTTCTTTCTAGTGTTTAGAAAGCAGATAGTTGATTTTTCTTTATTTTCCACTTGTCGCAAGGCCAGAGCATACTTTTCTAATGTCTACTTTAGCATTGTAGCCTCTCTAAAGTTGCCTTTTCCAAAAAAGAGTATATCATCCACAAATTGCTGATGAGTAATAGCCTGGACAAGAGAAGTAATTTCCACCCCTTGTATAGCTCCTTTTTTTTGAAGACTGATTAATCTATAACCAAAGGCTTCTGTCATAATGATGAATAGAAAGGGGGAGAGGGGGTCACCTTGCTTGATCCCATTGGATCCTTCAAAAAAATCGACAAGGGAACCATTTATTAAAATTGAGAATTTCAGAGTAGAGATACAGTAATAGATGAGATTTATCCAGGCTTTTGAGAAGCCAAACCTCTCCATACATTTTGCAAGGAATCTCCAATTGACTTTGTCATATGCCTTCTTAATATCTAATTTAATGATCATACTAGGATTTTTATTGCATTGAATAGAGTGAATGGCTTCTTGTGCAATAATGATGCCATCAAGGATTGATCTGCCTGGAACAAACCTGGTTTGTTCCTCTTCAATAATCTTACTCAAGACTCCTTTTAGCCTGTTGGCTAAAGCTTTAGACAAGATTTTATATAAGGTGTTACATAAAGCAATAGGTCTGAATTCATCCATGCAACATGTATTTGCTTTCTTAGGAATTAAGGCTATAAAAGTGTTATTGATTTCAGTTAAGAATCTACCTGAAGCACGACCTCCTTCCAAGGCCTTAGTGAGTTCCTTACCAAATATATGCCAGCATTGCAGAAAAAACAAGGAGGGAATCCATCTGGTCCAGGAGCTTTATCAGGAGCCATTTGAGAGAGAGTTCTAAAAATTTCCTCCTCAGAGAATCTAGCAGAGAGTAAAGTATTGTCTGCCTCTGAGATGAGTTTTGGAATATCCCTTAGCAATTTTTCCTGTTCTGTGAGACGGGATACATCAGAATGATTTAATAATTCTGAGTAGAACTTGACAATTGTCTTTTGGATCTCAGACTGGTCCTGGATGAGAGTGCCATTCTCTGAGTTGATTTGGTGAATCCTATTAATGTTGCACCTTTGTTTAGTGCTATTGTGAAAAAATTTAGTGTTTTTGTCCCCTGCCTCTAGCCAATATTCTCTCAATTTTTGTTTCCAAAAGGTTTCTTCCTTGGTTAAGATATCTTCATAAACCCTGAGGAGATCCTTTTCTAGATCATATATCTCTTTGTTCATCCCCAATTGCATAATAGTGTCATTAAGATCCTTGATCTTGCCTTCCACCTCCATCTTGGATTCAAAAATGTTATTGAAATTAGTTCTATTTTGAGAGAGTAAATTATGTTTAATGTACTTTAATTTTGACACAAAGCAGAACAACTTAGATCCTTTGATTCTGCATTCCTGCCACGATTATGCAATTAGAGCCAAAAAATTGTCATCTTTCATCCACATGTTTTCAAATTTGAAGGGACATTGTGCTGGTTTGTGCTCTCCAAGGATTTCTAATTGGATGGGGAAGTGATCTGATCCCGAGGTTGGAGAAATAGCAGCTTTTAGTTCAAAGGGAAACAAAGTAAGATCCCCTTTGAAGAAGAATCTATCTAGTTTCTCTGCTATGTTGCTTGGGCCCAACCTTTTATTTTTCTAAGTGTAGTTTCCATTCTCCAAATCTATTTCCATCAACATCTTTGTTTGAAGCCACTCTTTAAAATCGGATTGAGATTGGGATTCCCTTAGTGAGCCACCCAATTTATCTGAGGAGTGAACAATGGCATTGAAATCCCCTCCAATTATTATGTTTTTGATAAAATGTTCCATAAAATGTTTAGTCAGTTCACTCCAAACTTCCTTTTTTCTCCTATTTAAGTTTGGCCCATAAACATTTACTATATAAAATTGTAAATCAAAAGCTAGACTCCATACTTCCCCACCCATCCAATTCTGATTTTTGGCTTTGCTGATAAATTTGGTGTTCCTTGGATTCCATAATATTGCAATACCTCCAGAAGAGCCCACAACATCAAAACCTTCCACAAACCAACCCCCAAGTGTGTTGGAAAATAGAGAGAGTTGGTCAGTATTCATTTTCATTTCCTATAGAACTCAGTTCGGTTTGGCCAAAAGAATGCAGCGTTTGACTAATCGCTGCTTGTTAGGAGCATTAAGGCCCCTAACATTCCAGGAGAGGACTTTCATTGTAACTTGGGAAGGAACTTGCCCTTTCCAACGTTCAAGTAGTCAGTAATTTTGGCTTGTTCTAGATCCTCACCATCCTCCAATCTTAGCGAGACCATAGATTTTCTTCCTTTATTCTTCTTTTTGACAAACCCGCAATCAGAAGATCCAATATTGATGTAAGATTTTTGAAACCCAAGAATTGGTGGGGAAACATTGGTGTCCAAATCAATAGAAGAAACTCAATCAAATTCCTTGTACACTCCAGGAACTTCATGGGAAGCCACAGAGTTATCCTTATAATAGACCAAACCTTCAATATTGCTCCATTTATCTTCCTCTTCAACATAATCTGCTTCTAGTAGTCTTTCTACAAAGGAAAAGGAATTAGTGGCCCTACCTGAATCATCCTGTTGGAAGCTACCAAAAAGATCGTAGATCGCTTGGATTCTCGGGGAAATGGGGGATTGGCTATCTTTGACTGATGTAGATGGCTCCTTTATCTTTCCTGCCTTTCCAATGTAGTGCGAGAGTCCCCTTTTCTTTCCAGATTTCTTCTCCTTTGCATTCTTGGTTACCGGTGATAATGGTATAATCCCTCCCCTAATTTTGGATCTACATCTAGACTTCCTTTTAGAGTCAGAAAGCTTTACTGAGTCAATCATCTCTCCTTTCAAATCTCTTAGTTCTTTGGCTCTTAGTCTTGATGATTTTCTACATCCCATGCTCTGAATGGGGAGATCAGAATCAGGAGAAAATGCCATTGGAGAGGAAGGGCTACCCTCATTTCAATGTCTTGAAACTCCTATATTTTGTCTTTATTAGAATTAAGGCTCCTCTGAGTCTTCATGGAAGCCCATAAGTCCTTGATCTTTGTCTGTAGAATGTCTTCCTCTGGCATTTCCATGGGAGATGAGGAGGGAGCATCATCCCTGTAAGGATTAACTGAGGGTGAGATTTGTATGTCTGCTTCCAAAAAATCATTATTGCTACCCTTGATCACCGAGGTATCCTTTTCTTCCACTACTTGGTCCGCAATCTGAGATATCATGTCCTCTTGAACTTCTCTGAACCAGTTCAACAAAAGTTGCTCGGCCATTTCCTGGTTGAAAATAGGACCAATATTCTTAAATTTGTTATCCACATCCGGAAATGTTGAGCCCTGCTTCAAAATTATAGGAAGGGATAGCAGAGGCTTGTTAGAATTGAAATTCATCCATTGTGTCTTATGGAGAAAGCCACTACTACCTTTCACACTGTTTGGCCCCAACCATTCTGATCCTAGCCCAATTTGACTTTCAGGTGGGTCTACAGTTTGGCTCTTTTCCAATGTCAAAAGGCAAGGGGAAGAATTCCCATGATGAGTCATCCACTCTTGGATTCTCCAGAAAAGGAACTGGAGAAAGGGTGCCAGGGCTTTCTTATGATTTTCTTCCTCTAAATCTTTCAAAGTAACATCAGAACTATCCAAAATACTAACTTCTGGAAATAAATCTCTTTCTTTGGAGTATTGTTCCAAGGTAGATCTGTTGCAATTGGTCATCTCGAAAGACAAGATATTCATATGAGGATTCCAAGCTAGGTTGTTATCCATCAAAATCCTCTCAGAAATTAGCTGTTCTTTAGCAGAAAATTGCTCCATGTCGTATGAGATAGGCTAAATCCACGTACCATGCTTTTAGATAATCTTTAAGGATCTTGTCATTTCTTTGGATAGATTCATGAAGAGACATAGGAAAGTTGAGGCTGAACTACAACCTAGCTTGTGGTTGAGGTATATACCCAATTTATTTGCTATAATTTGTAGGATTTCTGAGTCTCTATATTCACCTGGGAGCTTATTTAAGCAAATCCACATTGGGATGAACTTAACAACATTTGTAGCACTGACAAAGTTAGGAGTCCAATGTTGCATGTGAAGTCCTTGGTTTTTGTAAAACCATGTTTTGATCTTGAAAGTGCTATCTCTGCCGAGTTTATCCTTGAAGATGACCAAGAAATACCCAAGTTCGTCATCTATGACTTCTATTCTGAGAATGTTGGTCCAATGCGCATAGGCCCAAGTGAAAAACTGTGAAGGAAGGAGCTTAATATTCCAAAATTTGCATATGAAGGCCTGTTGCCTCAGAAGGCAACTTCTTTGAGCCAAAAAGTTTGAGGAAAAGGTGATGGTGACATCCTCTGGACTCAGCAAAGGGTGAGCGTGTGTAGATACTGATTTAGTGGTCTCTGTCAGTCTATTAAGTAATTTTAGAAATAAAAAGATAAATTACTTGTAAGGTTTGTATCTCCTTCCTCTACACAAGATTCTTTGTGCTCTACCTTCAGATTCAAATCTCTATTCTAGAAATTGTCTATAATACTTTCTTAAGAAAGAAAGAAAGAATGAATCTGCTTAGATACAACTTTATGGAGTAGAAAATACCTAGTTGGATTGGTAATGCGACCATCAATCAATCACTTAAACTAAATTCCTTTCCTAACTATGGTTATAGGAAACCATAATCTATGGACATGAAAATACATTTTTATTTGACTGGCATACCTGGCATATTAGTGACATATGCAAACTGTACTTATCTTAATAGCTTCTCTTACAAAACAAATAGTCAGCATTTGACAATTTTTGAAAGCAAAAAAAAATCCTGGCCCTAACCACTGCGCTCTATGTTTCAAGAAGGATACAAATTAAGGCCATATGTTAATTGAGTGTAGTTATTCCAAAGAAATGTGGAAGCTAGTCTTTCTCATATATTTTCCTAAGTTGTTGGTTTGGGTTCGGGTTC
>MU228327.1:1006604-1046911 GCA_018584345.1 Thuja plicata
ATATATAGCCTAGAAGCATGAATTAATATTAGAATGCCACATAGTATCATAAAAACAACAAAAGCACTATAAATTTGTAATTATGGCATCATATCTATTATCAACATTAAAATATTAAAATAATATTGAGTTCAAGTATCATTGTTTTGACTTTCAACAATTGGAACTTTATACTAAGTTTCAATCATCTATTGGATTATCTAAATCTTCTTCTTCTTCTTCTTCTTCTTCATCAAAGACATTAGTTGATTCACAAACAATGCCAATGCCAATGGGATCAGCTGCACTAATAACATTCTCTCTTTCCAAGTCCTCAAATGCTTATGACTTTTTAACTGCATAGAGAGCTTGTTTGTTTATAATTAACATCCTACTTGAAAAATGTTATAAAAGTATCTTTCAACTCCCTTCATCTATTTAAGATATTGTTAAATGTTAAAAATATGATTTATCACTATAGAGAGCTTCCAATTAATTGGACAAGGGTCACAATCAACAATTGGATGTAAAATTTTCACTGGAAAAAATCTTGAGGGCTAGTTTAATTTGATGTAATAAATATCTTAACTTCCGAAATTTTTTTTTTTGTAATGTTAAAGATCTTATTCAAAATTTGTAATAATTGTTTTCTGCACTAAATTATACAATGTTTCTCAGTGGAACTGTACCTAGTTCACACTTGGTTTTCGAGGGTTTGCCCTCGTTCGACCATGGTTTGACCTAGGTTCACCCTGGAGGAACCAACCTTCCTGAGTTCGAACCCAAATGGAACCCACAAACGAACTGAGACTAGGACCAAGGACCGGTTCAAAATTTGCCTGGTCTGGAGGGCCAGAGGGTGAACTAGGTAGCTTAGATATAATCCCAAAGCTACTAGTTCTAATTTGAGCCAAAAAAAAAAAAAAAAAAAAAAAAAACTGATTTAAAAGACTCACAAAGAAGCTACTTGGACCACTTAAGTAAAATCTCGTGTTGAGATATAATTTTTGGAGTATATAGAAAGCTAGGATTTGATGAGCAGAAATTGATCAAAGCTTTTGTGACTGCCTTGAACATTCTATTGCTCCTTCAAGACCGAGTCTATCATGGTCCCAAGGTCAGAATAGATGAAAAAGATTTATTATTCCCCTAATGTCCAAGAAAGAGGTTACAACCTATATTTTGATAGAATCACAAAACATAATCCAACAACTGCTTGAGGTGTTAGTGCTCTCTACTTTGCTAGTAAAAAACTGAAACTCAAATTTGTTGCTTCTTTGGAAGTTGGTTCCAACAATGTTGCAGAAGCCCGGGCATTAAAATTCAGCTTGCAACTTGCAGTGTAAAAAGGAATACAAGCTCATGATCAATGAAGTCAAACTATATCATCATAGAAGTGTTCTCTACATCTTATGGCTAGATTTCTAAACTTTATCAGCAATTTTTTCACTTTTATTGATTTCCATCACATCCCATGAGCGAAAAACAACATTGTTGATTGTTGATTATCAGGCTAATTACAGTGCAAGTCTTCCAGCTAGTACACACTTCATTTTGGAGCAGTCAAGGAATTTCTTAATGGTTTCTTGAAGTTTTTTCCTCCTCTCTTTTTGTTGTGTGCTAATTTCCATTTAATGTCTATTTCTTAGGATGCCTGTTTTGGCAGATGCAATCTGAATTTTCACCATCAATCTGCGTGCACTTGTTCTAGCAGTGTTTACAATGAGAGTTCCTTTCCAAGTGCATCACCTATCTTATCATGGTTTGGATGAATAAATATAAATGAATCATGTGATCTCACTACAATCTCCAGCTGAGTTGTAATTTGTTTATCGAGCAAAACTATTTATGTGGCATACAAATCTCATAGTTGTGATACAATTACCTATTACAAATCTCCTGGATTCTCATATTTTCTCTACATCATTACCAACAAAAGAAAATAGTATTTAGTACTTTAGCAGAAGATAGGAAGTGAATACGCAAGATGTTTCTTTTAGAAAAGATTCTATGACAATCTCCCTCCTTTAAGCTCCTGAAATGCCAACAATTTTTAAGCTTGTTGGTTACATCGTACATTATATATATTTACTTTAAGCGTGTATAAATTTAGATGATTAAGTACTAGTGTCAACCAAGAGGATATCAAAATGCACAACCCAAGCCACCCATTCACTTAGATCCTTCAAATAGTAACATCTATCTTGAGCAAGTAAAGTTGCACACATAAAGTAATGATAGAAGAAACATGAAAAATTCAAAAAAGAATGGCATAAAAAGTACACTTCAGAATTATTATGGAATTGTTTGTCTTGAGTCTTTCTCTATATGCATATGTCTCCTGTATTTCCTACACGAGTGTTGACAATTTATGTGTTAGTGTTATTTCTTCATTAATGATTGTCAATGAAGTTGTTTTTGATGTCTATCTACCAAACAAGAAGCTGGTTAAGATACCAATTCAATGGAGTACACATCATCAACTAAAGAATACAATCTCACAAAGTGATTAGCTTGCGTTTGATGCGAATCTCACCTTTGTACTTGAATGTGATGTAGATTATTTCCTTTATATTGCGACAGTTTATATAGTCCAATTTCTTTACTGTGAGGTAATATTATTAATTTAGTTATTTGAAATTACTAGTGTTACTGATGATATTCATCTACTGATTTTATTAATGGACAGTCCATTTAATCCATAATTATTGTGTTGTTGAGTTATATAAAGCTTTCTGTCTTAGCAATAAAATGCTCCTTCTTTTTCTCTAGAAAAATATTTTGGTTGTTACATTTTTTCCCTAGCTTCTACAACTTTCAAACTAGGTTACCATCTTTGGTATGGATCTTGGTTTTGGTTTGAGGGAGAAATCAGTTCATTCTCTCCATTCACTTCTTAGGCTTTGAAGACATTTTGTATTATCATTATAAAAATTGTTAGTGGTGCATCTTGGTGGAGTCCATATCTGCAAATTGATTTGTATCCATAATTAGTCAGGGAAGTAACTCTTTGCATTTGTCCATTTATCTTCTATAGCCTTTTGATTTATATATTACACCTTTACTGATGTTTTGTATATGTTCTATCAATAATATATCGTTCTAATCCATGTCTCTAACAAATTATCCTTGTCTGCCATTGATTCCTTCCTATGTATTTTCTAGTGCAATAAAACTACTAAGGTCAAGATCGAAATACAATGGTTATGATCAACATATAGTTTGTGGAGTCATATGATCGCAAACCTACCTATAGCATGGTGATGCAATTAATCAACAAGAAGTAACAATCTTGTATCCATCGTAGAGTGGCGAAGTATTCTGGTTTCGATTCCATGATAATAGAAACAGTCATATTAAGCCATCAACGTTCAAATACTTTACATCTGACATGCACACGATGATTCTTTTACTTGATTTGGCACCACAAATTGACTGTCGCGTGTCCTACAAAGTTAGTTCGACTAAAGCTGTCCCGAGTCATATCCGATCAGATCAAGATATGATCCTACGGCTCTGCACAATGACACTATCTCAAGTTTCTCACTCTTTAAACATCACGCGATGGTGAAATAAGTGACATGTGTCCTGGGCCCACCAGGATGTACAGATGGAATGACGTGGATCCAGATGCCGACATTTGATTGGTAGGACATAATGACTGGGTAACACGGAAGCATGAAAAGAAGGGTAAAGACCGGATTACTTAAGTGATATCTTTAACCTCATGCTTTAAATCAATGGTTGTGACTTAATCTTGTGGATAAAGGTGATCGACAGATAATCAAAGCATTTGAGGCAGATCTACGACCGTAGGATACAAGATCTATGGCTCTACATGATGGCGTGATGGAGAGATGATTAGAATTTAACCACTACGCGATGGAGAAGGATGCAACACGTATCCTCGATCGGAAAAAGACAAAAGACCTTAGCAACAATATTAAAACTGATTTATTAAGTGGCATCTTTAATATTAAAATCTTTTATTAAGATTAGGGTTTGTTTTATTATTAACTATTTGAATTTTCATGCAGAGAATAAAGGTGGCAAACATTGTTTAATTGAACAAATCATATTTCTCCACGACGTAACGAATGGTCATATGCAGACATGATGAGAAGAGGTCATGAAGGAATAATAAACAACGTGGTTGCAGTCGATGGAAGATGAATAACTTGATTCCAGATATCATGCACAAATATACCTATGTGATCTACATGCCCAGAGCCATAGATTCAGAATCATCAATACCAAATGAAGGATATGTTAGAGATGATCGTTATGGTTTCAAATTTGACAATATCAACAATACTATCATACTAAACTGGGCTATTCGATACATCAACAATGAATATCTGATGCCATGCAGAGATTATGAGTGTGACTATGGATGGATATATGATTGGAGTATCACTATAATGCAGATCCAGTGATTAAATTATTCTCACAGACATTATAAGGAAGACTTGTTAAGTTTTTGTGAGATTTAATTGATTGATAACTGTTATTTAATAAGGATAATTGGTTATCTCATTATTGTAATTAAAACATTCAGTTATTGATCTTAGGATTAGGTTTTTGTTAGGAAGCATTGTGTTGATTTGAAGCTTGTCTGCATCCTTTGAATTTCATACTTATAGGGATACCAAGATCAACAAAAAAAAGAGACACAATAAGACTTACTGTTACTATAGTCAGATGGATTAGATGGATCAATAACTGCAAATGTGAACTCTATTGTACCATTTTCCATAATCAATAAAGATAAGTCATTTTCTTCATATATGTAATTGTTTCATTAATCATTTTTCAATAAGTCCCTCAGATAGAACTTCTTCAAAGTGATAGTTAGATATGCATGCTTCCTGTTTTGATTCATCATATATATTTCAATTGGTTTTCTCATTTTGAATGGTTAAATTCTATTGATTGAGGCCTCAGTCAATTGGTGTGTCATCTAAGAAGTATTACCCCTTTGAAATATCTTTGAATTTGTTTCTAAGTTGCATGTACATTTCATAACACCTTTGAAGTGACAAGTTTTCTTGCAAAACTGTCTCTGAGGTTGAACATAAGATTAGAATGATAGTGACTCTATTGCCCATAGTTGATTAAGGCACTGGTCTTTCTTGTTCATTGGATTTTGGTCATAGTTTCATTTTTAAAGTTTTGAGATACTATATCCATCTACTATATTTAGTTCATATCTTGAATCCATCAAACATTCTTTAAATACTTGTAACATTACATAAAACACTTAAATAATACATTGCTCTTAGTTTTAGGATCTCAATAGTACTTTTCCATACTTTGAGAGAAAAGAGTTTGGAACACATATTATTTGCTCTTAAAATCCCTAAGGATTTGGGAGACTAGTCTAGGGTATAGGCCTACCAGCCTTGGTTCTGCAGAGCCAAAATTGTAGAAGGTTGAGACTTAGATCAGGTTGAAACCTTGTTTGTTGGAAAATCACTTGGGTTTCTCATCATTGGATAGGAAAAATTCATATGAAATCCAACCTGTTGATTTGAGAACCAACACATCTGACCCTTACTTCTATAGAAATGCCAAGTTGCTTCCTAAAAGTGGAAATTATGATGAGAACAAAGAAAATTAAATTTAATGAAATACACGCTAAAAGCGGAGCATATAATTTTTCAAAAAACATCAACAACTAAATGGTTTTTCATTGACCTTGTTGATTTACAATTCATCTGACATTGTATTCATGGGGAATTCATTTATTATGTGTTTGTTTTGGTTAATGTTCTTCTACATCCGTGTATAATCCTAGGTTCTAGAATTATGGTAAACTCCTAGTTCAAGTTGAAATTACGATGAGAATAATTCAATGAAGAAAATTTTTTTTTATATGAAATGTATGTTCATCATAATTCAATAAAGAAAACAAAAATTTATATGGAATGTATGTTTGAAATGGATCAGTATTTACGATAATAATATTGACAACAATTAATGGATAGTCATTCCTTGCCTAGAACTTCTTTCACCATGATTCCATTGGGGAGTATGTTCGTCTATGTGTGATGTTAAGTATAAATTGATTCTAAAGTAATAGTTTTAATGATTGCAAATTTACTAAAATGTTGATATTTTGCTAGTTTCATTTGCATAATTAATAAGTTCCATGTTTCTCCAAGTCTAGTAGCAAATGATATATTTCATTGGCAAGCCACTATAATAGGTCCTTTGGAATATCCCTATTTAGGAGTTGTATTTCTTGTGACAATCCACATTCCTCCTGATTATCCATTCAAGCCTCCAAAGGTATAATGCTAATATCTGCCTTCATAAATTACATCTCTTATGTTCTTTCTTGATTGTCAATATATATATCAAATTTAAGTGTGTGTTTAAGTAATTATGTATCTGTTTACTGTCTTTGCTTGGTTTTACTGGTTATATTTATTTAATTAACATGTGTATTGAGTGCAATTTTAATGTCTATATGTGGTTGGTTTTACAGGTTATCTCTAATTTTTTGACAACACCTTGTATCTGAACCGTATGAGGCATTAATTTTCACCGATCAGTGAGTCCATCTCTTATTTTTTTTAGTTTTTGTTATGAGTTTTCTTCAATCTCTTTGATGAACAATAGCTTATTTTCTCTTAATAAAATATTTTGTTACTTGTTGTCTTCAATCTCTTTGATGAACAATGACTTATTTTCATCTTATTAGTCATAATGATCTATCTTTTATTCAACATGTCTCTTCATCTGTGTTCTTGTATCTAACTCTTTAAGAAATTTTGGATCTTTTCTAAAACATGGATATCACTTGTTGGAAACTACAATTGAGACAATTGTTATATTTCCATTGATGTCAAACCTTAACTGGTAAGACAATTGCTATCTTGTAAAGTGCCATATCAATTGATTGATGAAGAAGATTTGAAAAGAAGAGATAAAAAGAAGACCTGGTGAAATGGTTGAGTTATGTGAAACTCCAATATGTACTTGATGAGATCGCACCTTGACAAGGTAATATATTGTTTATCTTAAGTCTAAGTGAAGTTTAGATGACTACAAGATTAGTCTTGACCTAGTAACAAAGCTGAAGATTAAGGAACTTATGTTTGTGTCGAGTGATGTGAGTGTCGATCGAGTGTGAGTATATGCCAAGAAAATTTAGTGTCGACCGAACATCAATATTTGCTGAGTGTTAGAGAATTACCGATTTGCATAGAGATGACTGAGCGACAGAACACAGTATTGACCGAGTGCCAGTATTTTGATAGTTTGAGAGAGATTTGAGATCCTAGCCGATATAGTTGATTTTATTGGGATATGTGAAGTGTATTTAAGATAAGGATGATTGTCATGGAGAATTAAATGAGTATTTAATACATGTTTAACCATTTTATGTATGGACTCAAGAAGGATTTTTATGATGCATTCTATAATGTAGATGGAAATGAAATGTTGGAAGGATTCGTTGGATCTAACAAAACCCTAAGATCTATGGTGATGATTAAGAGACAAGAGGTTGAGCTACTTGATCAAAGAGGTATAGGATTAACCTAATTGCAGGTTATGTGTAAGTGGTATGAGGTTAATTCAGTTGATTGGAAAAATCTAAGCAGAAAGAAGAAAATGTTGAAGAGAGTAGTACAAGACTGCATAGTGGTGATTTCTTGAAGGATTTCCAAGTAGATATGGGTGATAGAGATGACAATGAAGGCTAGTGAGTGAGTTATCATTTGAGCTAGAATTGGATATGTATTTAGAAAGTGAGTTACATAAGTTTCAAATCACAATTTGCTATTACTTTCTAACCATTGTATCAGTTGCAAAATCCTTTTTAACAAGGTTGACCTAACAGTCATATGGCTAAATCCTTTAATCAAGGTGAAATTCTAATGGAATGGTCTAATCCCTCTAACAAGGCTCACTTTTAATAGAGTGATTAAATCCTTTAACCGGGTCACATTTAACAGTGTGTATTATAACCTTTAATTGGGTTGGATTTTCACAGAGGTCACTTCAGAAGAGTGAAAAATTGGTAGCATGTTACCAGTGGTTTTACCCATATTGGGTTTCCACGTTAAATCCTGGTGTCATATTTGTGTGAATTTTATTTGATGTGTTATATTGTTAAGAGATTTATGTTCTGCAAGTTGATTACAGTAGGATAGTAAAATCCAAGTTTATATTATTGATTATATGCTATAGAGACCGAGTGGATCTGAGTTGGTTGAAGTGTTTGAAAGTTCAATTGGTACATATGGACCTTGGATAACTCATTCAATCCCCCCTCTTAGTTATTCTAAATCATTCTAACAATTTGTATCAGAGTATTGTGGTGCTTGTAGATAAACGTTTGAAGGTACTTGAAGCTAAAGATCAAGATGTATAAAAAGGAGGTACCAAGGTTGAACAAGGAAAATTTCCCTACATGGCAAAGTTAAATGAAGTTACACCTAGCTGGAATTGGAGATGCTAAAAAATACTATGTGGAAAATGATTACATAACAGTACCTACTGTTATGACAACTTAGCAGATGAAAGAAAAATAAGAAAACAACCAAACAATATTGGAGATTACATCAACCCTAAGCTATCCTGAATTTGAAGACATAAAAGATTAAAAAACTACAAAATAAATGTGGGATATACTAGAAAATATCTATGGAGGTGATACAAATGTACTGAGAGCCAAATCTGAAATATTTAGAGGTAAGTTTAATGAGATGAGAATACAAGATGGTGAAACTGTCGTTCAGTATTGTATCGAGTTAAGGAGGTTGTAAATTCTATTAGAGGATAAAATGGAACTATTAGTGATGATACTGTTATTAGCAAGGTACTAAGAACTTTACTACAGGTATATATGCTATTAGAGCATCTGCTATACAAGAACTGAGATGTACTCTTGGTAACAACTTAACTTTGGAAGGTCTAGTTGGCAGACTTACTACTTTTGAAATGTCAAGTTTTGATAATTTCACTCCTCACCATGTTGATTCTGCATTCAAATAACAATTGAATCTTCATAAATCAAAGAAAGGAAAAGAAAAACATGTGAATAGAGACAATGACACTTCTAATGAAGAACTTGATGAACTTGAAGCACTTATGGCTAGAATATTATCAAGAAGAAGAGGAAAATTCAAAGGAGGCAAACTTCCTATAATTTATTTTTCATGTAACAAAGTTGGTCATATTGCTGCAAGATGTCCTAACAGGAATGAAAAGGATGACATAAGAAAAAACAAGTATAAAGATAAAAGGGATGACATAGATTTCAGAAGGTATAAGGACTATAAAGACAAAGGTAAGAAATCCTTCTATATTGCTGAAGAAGAAACTGATAATGAATCTGATAAATCTGATGACAGTGATATAGAAGTTGTTTATGTTGCTATGAAAGATGATTCTGATGAAGATGAGAAAATTGCACTTATTTCATATATGAGTAAAGGTGATAAATGGATAATTGATAGTGGTTTCTCACATCACATGAGTGGTGACAAAAGTTAATTTGAAACCTTAAACTATTGCAAAGGTGGTAGTGTTAAATTTGGAAATGAAAAACCATGTCCTGTGAAAGGAAAAGGATCAATAAAATTGTCTAATAAGATTATATGTGACAATGCTTATTGGGTTGAAGGACTAAACTATAATTTGTTGAGTGTTTCTGAGTTGAATACTTCTAGATACCTAGTTGAGTTCCATCATAGAAAAGATAAGATCATTGATGCTACTGGTGAACTTATTGGAAGTGAAGAACAAACAAAAGGTAAATTTTTCGATCTAGATTTGTCTAATGAGACATGTTTATTTGCACAATATGATGAAATATATTTATGGCATAAGAGGTTATTGATAGGATTAGGATCACTGAGAGGTGGGGGGGGGGGGGGGGGGGTGAATCAGTGATCTATCTATTATAACTTTTTCTTATTATCTTGAATCTTAACTTTAATGCTTAAGTACTGAACTGAATATCAATGTAAGTAAAATAAACATACACAACTCATAACACCAAATATGATTATGGGGAAAGCCAATGCAGGTGAAAACCCTACTGGGAATTAGTACCCACAAACATTTTGCACTAGTTTCTTATGATCCTTATTAGGAGATCCTTAACCCTGTTAGGAGTTGTCTTTACACTGTATGAAGTACAGTGACCTTGTTAAGGGTCAGACCCTATTAGGAGTATTTTATAATAACCTTGTTAGGGGTGGTGGACTTACTATCCAAGGACTCACTATCCAAGAGCTTAGTGCTCAAATGGTGAAGGCTACAACCTTCTGGATCTTTGATACACACTGTATCTGCAAGGTGAACTGTTGTTGCGACACTGCTTGTCTGATGAGTTCCTTTTGTGCATTGATGCTTTAACCTCTTGTAAAGCACTAAAAAAATCTTATCTTCACTCTAAAGGCTTCTACTTCAATATCTATATCATCAACATATGACAGATATAGCTTTTCTTCTTTTACACTATGCTCTACTTTTTTTATCTCTGGCTTTCACAACTTCTCCGATCACAAATGACCTTCTATAAGTACTTCCTCAAGGGACACAAACATGTCAGCTTTAGGAAACCTTTTACCATCTATATTGATCACTTAATACAACCCTTCATTAAGTCATCACAACATCAATTACAATTGCTTTACTCAAACTGAATAGACGCGTCTCTTCACACAGTCCGCTCCACCAAATTAGCTCTAAATTTTTTTCTCCACATGAATCAAGTCATGAGCCTTTAACCACAGATGATGAGATCACTAAAAATCACTAATCCAAAGGTGAAAGTCCTGAGGATAGGTGCAAATTCTGTACCAAAACAATCTCTGTCGGCTCTTTCCATGATCTCTGTCCTATTTTGGCATTCACTGGTTGTGCCTCTTTAACTATCTGTATCTTCTTCATAATTGCACATATGATCATGCTCTCTTAGAATTAGCATGAATACATACTTAAAAGCTTATCTTCAGAGGCACATGCCCTAACTTGGTCATATGCATGTGCACTAATGCTCTGTTCTTCTGGTACTCTGCTAACTGTCTAGTCTTCTGTACTTAACCAATTTCTGATCTTCTGATAATGTGTGCTGACTCCAACACTTCATATGAATTTGTTTCCATAATAACAACACTTAAATAGAGTCGTATACACCAGTATAGTCAACATGCCAACAATCTCCCCCTTTGTCATTAATGGCAACAAAGGAATATGGCGAAGTTACTATCTATACTCTTATACAAAAACTCTTTGTCTTATATATCCCTCTTATCATATACCAGACTGCATATTCTTCATACTCTACTCCCCCTTTGACATTAATGAAAAAGGTGCTCAAAAACACTTCTATGTACTTACTTAGCATACACATCTGGATATGCAATCTACAACTTTTGGATCACTTTCTCCCAAACTACAATAATTTGTAGATGGGCGCATAATGAATATTGTATCTTCTCCATCTTCTCCAAGTCTGTGCTAGGACCTTGATCATATGATAGACTCCATATTCTGTACATTATTTTACTCCCCCTTTGATATTATCTTATCTGCCTTTTGCTGCAAACTCTTTCAAGGATGCTTGACCAACCTTGAGTGAACTAAGATCAAGTGTAAAGTTGCTAACCAATTCACTGAGTCTCTTCTTCATATAATTCTCTTCTGCAATATATGATCTATTTTTCATGACTCCTTCAGATTATATACTCCCCCTTACTTATTTACTCCCCATGAGTCTAAGTCTATTATGGGTGTCAAACTTGACAACAATGATGATGAACTGTCCATCACTTCAGTCTTCTCTTTTTTTTTGCTTCCTTTTTTGTGATATCTTAAATCAATATATCTTCTTTCTAATATAAAGACTCTCAGCCTCTTGAGTACTCACAATTGTTTCTTCAAACTTGTCTAGATCAATATCCATTGCTGCCATTGATACTTCAACATTATTAACCACAAATGTATCCTCCATGTCCTTGGCCATGGGCATAGAACCCTGTGGACCTGTCATAATAGTTTTATCTACTTCTTCACATGATATTTCAAATTGTATCTTCAATCAATTTTGCTCTTACATGAACACTCTTTTGTTGTATTCACACTTAGATGATCAATAATAGGTATGTGCTTCCAAGGATAACATCAGGTCATCTCTAAAAAATATCTCCAACGGCTATACTGATACTCTCACATAGATCACTGCTCAACAAGATTTTGACCCACTCTGCTTCATGAAATTCATGCGCTGAAGCATATTGATAAATCACTTCCGAGATGTTTCAAAGAGTTTCTTGATATCAATCTCTGCTAAATAATGTAATTGTGATGCTTTGCTACTTGAATTCAAGTGCTCCTTTGATTATCCAACCGCTTACTCAATTACTAAGTAAATTTTCAACTAATTTCTGAAATGACGTGTCCATGTTTGGGCTTCATTTCAAACTCAAATGAATTTGCTTAACAAATAATGATTATCAATCTCCTTTCTTCGCTGTTGAGAACAACTGTAATGCATTTACAATACAAATACTAGGGCTTCTATGATCTCTAATTATTTATTGTGATCACAAGTGAGGACTTGGTGATTTCAAAGTAGATTTCTACCATTAATGCTATCCTCATAGACACAAAAAGCAACTGTAACTTCTGTTCTTGTTCCTGATGACAATTTAGAATGTGTTCTCTTACATACTGCATCACAATGTCACCAAACAATTATAATCCAAGGCATATACTCAGATGGTGAGTATATTAGCTGCGTAGGGGTTTAGAGCTTATCAAGCTCCCCCTATGACCATGAGGGTTATCTAACCAGAAATAGGAGATGCGTCCAGAGCAGATGCATATACTACATCGTTAACATTGTTATCCTTCTTTACTTCTACCTAGATCTTGCTCGTATCTTCTGTAGCTTTCAAAAATTTGATTTCTCCTACCTCATCCCATAATGAATCTTCTGACTTTTTAGGGCTTTCCTGTCTCTGCGCTCTAGATCTACAATTCTTAGAGATGTGTCCAACTTTTCCACATGAGTGACAAATGATAGGAGGTCTGATGTTATTATTCATCATGCTGCACTGCTTGGCTATATGTCCATTGTAATTACATATCTGACATGTAATGTTCTGAGGGTTTCTAAAATTTTGCTAAGGATAACTTCTTTGTTTTTGCTGATTCTGATTTCTTTGATTATTCTTATTCTTATTCTTCTGACTTGTTTTACAACTCATAGCTCTATGACTAAATTTATTGCATGAATAACAGTAACCATTGAAGGGTCTTACCTCTTTACAATTCCTTGCAATATGTCAATGCTTGTTATAGGCATAACAAGTATGGTCAACTAGCTTGCATTCATCCTTAGGTGGTTGAAAATTGTCTTTAGTTTGATTTCCAATCTCCTTAGTATCTGTGATGTTCTTTGGCGCTTTCATTCTTTCTCGCATGTCATCAATCTGAATTTTTGCTTCATTGTATCATATACTGTTGGTATCTCCTTTAACCTTTTGAGCATACAACTATGATTCTATTAGATCCTTGCTTGTGTGTAACTTGTCAATATGATTCTTCACTGCAATCAATTCAGATTCCATCTTATCTTAGTTGTTTCTTAGCTCCAAGATTTCCATGTTTGCTTGTCTCAGTTCTTCATCTAACTGCTTGCTCACTTTGACTTGATCATCATAGGCATCTTGATTGTTACATAGATTTTCATCTAATTCTTCAATCTGATCCTTCAGAGACAAATTTTCTTCATTCAACTTTTTGACTACTTCTCCCAAGTCATTTGAAGAATAATTCCTTAATTCTTTTTTCAGTTTCTTGATAAGTATTTGCATGCCATTAAATTTTAGTTTAAGATCTTCATTTTCTTTTTCAGATGTGTCAAGCTCTTCAAGGGTTGCTTCAAGATTCTTTTTTAGGTGTTTCATTTCTTCCTTGTCCATGATCTCCTCAAGTGGTTAAAATTATTTGCTGAGGACCAGAGCTATGGATTAGGATCACTGAGAGGGGGGGAAGGGGTGAATCAGTGATCTATCTATTATAACTTTTTCTTATTATCTTGAATCTTAACTTTAATGCTTAAGTACTGAACTGAATATCAATGCAAGTAAGATAAATATACACAACTCATAACACCAAATATGATTACGGGGAAACCCAATGCAGGTGAAAACCTCGATGGTAATTAGTACCCACAAAAATTCTGTACTAGTTTCTTATGATCCTTATTAGGAGATCCTTAACCCTGTTAGGAGTTGTCTTTACAATGTATGAAGTACAGTGACCTTGTTAAGGGTCAAAACCTGTTAGGAGTCTTTTATAATAACTCTATCAGGGGTGGTGGACTTACTATCCAAGGAATCACTATCCAAGAGCTCACTGCTCAAATGGTGAAGGCTACAACCTTCTAGATCTTTGATACACACTGTATCTGCAAGGTGAACTACTGTTGTGACACTGCTTGTCTGATCAGTTCCTTTTGTGCATTGATGATTTAACCTCTTGTAAAGCACTACAACAATATTATATTCACTCTGAATGCTTGTACTTTAATATCTATATCATCAACATATGACAGATATAGCTTGTCTGCTTTTACACTCTGCTATGCTTTTCTTATCTCTGGCTTTCGCAACTTCTTCGATCACAAATGACCTTCTATAAGTACTTCCTCAGGGGAAACAAATATGTCAGCTTTAGGAAAATTTTTATCATCTATCTTGATCACTTAACTAAGCACACAACCCTTCATTAAGTCGGTGCAACATCAATTACAACTGCTTTACTCAAATTGAACAGACGCGTCTCTTCACACAGTCTTCTCCACCAAATTAGCTCTAACTTTTTTTCTCCGGATGAATCAAGTCATGCACCTTTAACCAAACATGATGAGATCACTAAAAATCACTAATCCAAAGGTGAAAATATTGATGATAGGTGCAACTTCTGTACCAAAATAATCTCTGTCGGCTTTTTCCATGATCTCTGTCCTGTTCTGGCATTCACTGGCTATACCTCTTTAACTGTTTGTATCTTCTTCATACTTGTACATCTGATCATGCTCTCTTAGAATTAGCATGAATACATACTTACAAGCTTATCTTCAAAGGCACATGCCCTAACTTGGTCATATTCACATGCACTGATGCTCTGTTCTTCTGGTACTCTGCTAACTGTCCAGTCTTTTGTACTTAGCCAATTTCTGATCTTCTGATAATGTGTGCTGAATCCATCACTTCATATGACTTTGTTGCCATAATGAAAACACTTAAATAGAGTCATATACACCAGTCTAGTCAACTTTCCAATAGCTATGTCATGTCAAATTTGACAATTTGGTAAACATTAGTAATATTAAAAGGGTAAGAGGGTTACCAAGATTGAAGAAACTTGATAATGTTATGAGCAAGAAATGCCAGTTGGGAAAAATGACAAAGTCTAGTTTTAAGAGAAAAAACTATACTTCAGATAATGTTTTGGAATTGGTTCATACTGACCTTTGTGAACCTATTGGTGTACAAAGCTACCGAGGTGATAAAGATTTTGTACTATTTGTTGATGATTACTCTAGAATGAAGATTGTAATGTTTCTCAAATAAAAATCTGATAAATTTAAGTTGTTTAAGTGGTATTTAGAAAGAGTTGAAAAAGAGACAGGTAAGAGCTTTAGATGTCTGAGATATGACAAAGGAGGAGAGTTTATATCTAATGAGTTCAACTTATTTTGTAATGATAGAGGAATTAAAAGACAGTTGTCTACTCCAAGGACTCCCCCACAGAATGACATATTTGGGAGAAGGAATAGATCAATAATGGATTGTGCTAGAACACTGATGATAGAAAAGAATGTCACACAAAAGTATTGGAGAGAAGCTGTAAGTAAAACAATCTATACCTTGAACCGAGTACATGTCAAGAAAGGTACTGATATTACAACTTATGAGTTATGGTATGGTTCTGCACCTAATGTAAAATATTTTAAAGTTTTTGGGAGTAAATGTTATATACAGATGGACAATAGAAATGGAAAAATTGATGCTAAGAGTGATGAAGGAATATTCGTAGGTTATTCCAATAAAAGCAAAGTGTATAAGTATTTGAATTCTAACACTAACAAAGTTATAGAAAGTGCAAATGTTAGAATTGATGACTATGCAGAAAAGAATGAAGTGGAATGCAAGAAAGAACTTGAAGATTATAGATCAATTGTTTTTATGAACGAAGGAGAGATTAGCTGTGTGTTTGAACCTGAAAAAAGAAGCTATCGAACAACAAAATGATGCTGCTAAGCAACAACAAGAAAATGTCAAGTTATCGAAAGATGTTGCAGAGCATCAAGAGGGAACTACTGAGCAATCTGAGAATGATACAAAAACAAAAAATGAACCTGAAATTAACTTTGATGATTAATCTAAGTATGAACAACAAGAGAAAAGAAGACCTGAGCCTCCACTAGAAAAGTATGTAACAAGACATCATAAACTAGATCAAATTATTGGAGATAAAGATTCAGAGGTCATGACAAGAATAAAATTGAAAAATCAGACATGTTTATTGTGTGAATTTGAGCCAAAATTAGTGAAAGATGCTTTAGGAAATGAAGATTGGATACAGGCCATGAATGAAGAAATTGAACAAATTGAGAAGAACAAAACTTAGACACTAGTACCTAGACCAAAGGACAAGAATGCTATTAGAATAAAGTGGGTATATAGAAATAAGCTGAATGAACATAGAGAAGTCATAAGAAATAAGGCCAAACTAGTAGGCAAAGGTTATGCACAATAAGAAGGCATCGACTATGGTGAGAGGTTTGTGCCAGTTGCAAGATTGGAAGGAGTTAGAACTCTATTGGCTTATGCAGCTTACAAGATATTCAAAGTATATCAAATGGATGTCAAATCAGCATTCCTGAATGGAATATTGGAAGAAGAGGTATACATTGAACAAGATGAAGGATTTTTTGATTCAAGCAAGAAGAATATGGCCTGAAAGCTACATAAAGTGGTGTATGGATTGAAGCAATCCCCTAGAGCATGGTATGAGAGATTGCACAATTACTTAGTCAAGATTGGATTTACAAGGACAAATGACAACAATAATTTGTACTTGAAGTCTGAGAAAGGTAAAGGGATATTATTAGCTAAAATATTTGTTGATGATATCATATTTGGAGGACAAGATGTTTTTTGCCAATTATTTGCAAAAGAGATGCAAACTGAATTTGAGATGTCTATGTTTGGAGAGATCAAAATTTTTGTTGGTTTGCAAATATACCAGATGAAGAAAGGTATCTACATTACTCAATCTAAGTATATCAAGGAGATACTAAATTTTTTTGGCATGGAGGACTCCAGACCTATAAGTACTCCTATGGCTACTAAACAAAAACTATCAAAGATTGATGAGACAACTGAAGTGACTCAAACCCTGTATAGATCAATGATTGGAAAACTACAATATGTTTTCCACAGTTGACAAGATATTGCATTAGGAGTTGGGATTGTTGAAAGATTTTATGCAAATCCTAAAGATAGTCACTTAATGGTAGTGAAAAGGTTTTTGAGATATTTGAAAGAAACATAGGACTATGGATTGTATTACAAGAAGAATGAGAAGTTTGAATTGAAAGTTTACACATATGCAGATTAGACGGGTAATGTTGATGACAAAAAGAGCACAAGTGGTGGTGCATTATTTTTAGGAAAGAGATTAGTCTCTTGGACAAGCAAGGAAAAAAAATGTATTTCTGAATCTACAACAAAGGATGAATAAGCTCGCAACAACAATGAATTTCTCAAACATAGTGTGGATCAAGCAATTGTTGAAAGGTATGAAGGAAGATATCACAGACCCAGTTGTTATTTTTTGTGATAAAACTAGTGCTATAAATATTTCAAAGAACCATGTGATGCATACAAAGACCAAGCATATTGCTATGAAGTATCATTACTTGAGAGAGATGGTACAAAACCAAGAAGTAAGACTTGAATATGTTAATACAAAGGAACAGTTGGAAGAAATATTTACTAAGGTTTTACCTAAGGATGCTCATGAGTATCTAAGAGACAAACTAGGGGTGATTCCCCTATCTAAGACTAACTGAGATTATATGGAGTGGCTGCATCAAATGTGTTACATAGAATATCTAACAGATTGATGCAAAAGGTGGTCACACTTTAGGTGTTGCCTAAAGCTGTGAAGTGTTAAGAAAAATATGTTGATCGGTCATAAGCACGATGAAAGAGGGAAAATAGAATTCAGAAAACCTGACACAGAGATATCTACATAATGAAGATGTATGTCTATGGTATTATTGTCAAAGATGGAGAATAAGACATGAAAACATTGAGGAAGATATACTACGAGGGAGATGTTCAGAGAGAGATTACATAGAGAGAAATATATCCAAGAGGGAGACAATATTCATATTGGAGAGAATCATAATGAAGCTAAGGACATTAATGAAAATTTGTTTACAGAACATACTTTTTAGATTGTTTGGGAACCTTGCATATGTTGTTTGTTTGCATGTGTTTTCCATCAATGCCAAAGAGGAAGATTGTTGGAAACTACAATTGAGACAATTGTTATATTTCCATTGATGTCAAACCTTAACTGGTAAGATAATTACTATCTTGTAAAGTGCCATATCAATTGATTGATAAAGAAGATTTGAAAAGAAGAGATAACAAGAAGACCTGGTGAAATGGTTGAGTTATGTGAAACTACAATGGGTACTTGATGAGATCGCACCTTGAGAAGGTAATATATTGTTTATCTTAAGTCTAAGTGAAGTTTGGATGACTACAAGATTAGTCTTGACCGAGTTATAGAGAAGAAGATTAAGGAACTTATGTTTGTGCTGAGTGCTGCGGGTGTCGACCGAGCGTTGGTACATGCCGAGAAAATTTAGTGTAACTGAGCATCAATATTTATCGAGTTTCAGTAAATTACTGAGTTATCTCTAGTGATGACCGAGCGAAAAAACATAGTATTGATCGAGTGTGAGTATTTTGACAGTTTGAGAGAAATTTGAGATCCCAACCGACATAGTTGATTTTATTGGGATATGTGAAGTGTATTTAAGATAATGATGATTATTCTGGAGAATTAAATGAGTATTTAATATATGTTTAACCATTTTATGTATGGACTCAAGAAGGAGTTTTATGATGCATTCTACAATGTAGAGGGAAATAAAATGTTGGAAGGACTCGTTGGATCTAACCAAACCCTATGATCTACAATGATGATTAAGTGGCAATAGATTGAGCTACCTGATCAGAGAGGTATATGATAAACCTAATTACAAGTTATGTATAAGTGGTATGTGGTTAATTCAGTTGATTGGAAAAATCTAAGGAGAAAGAAGAAAAGGCTGAAGAGAGTAGTACAGGACTGCACAGTGGTGATTTCTTGAAGGATTTTTAACCAGATCTGAGTGATAGAGATGACAATGAAGACCAGTCAGTGAATTAGCATTTGAGCAACAATTGGATCTATATTTGCAGAGTGATTTGTATGTTTTAGATCACAATTTTCTGATACATTCTAACCATTGTATCAGTTGCAAAATCCTTTTAAACAAGGTTGACCTAACAGTCATATGGTTAAATCCTTTAATCAAGGTGACATTCTAATGGAATGTTCTAAGTCCTCTAACAAGGCTCAGTTTTAATAGGGTGATTAAATCCTTTAATTGGGTCACATTTAACAGTGTATTGTAACCTTTAATCGGGTTGGATTTTCACAGAGCTCACTTCAGAAGAGTGAAAAATTGGTAGCATGTTACTGGTGGCTTTTCCCATATTTGGTTTGCACGTTAAATCTATTGGAAAGATTGCTACAACGTAGACAATTATTATTTTGTCATTGATGTCAAACTTTAACTGGTGAGACTATTGCTATATGTTTGAGTACCTTATCCATTGATTGATGAAGATTTGAAAAGAATGGGATAACAAGAAGACCAAGGAAATGGTTGAGTTATGAGTATATACTAGGGTACTTGATCATTTGGCACTTTGGAAAAGTGATACATTATTTATATATCATTGACAGTTCACTAGAAGGTCAATGCCGAGCAAAGAAAAGTGGATGCCGAGCAAAGCAAAAGGTGATGCCGAGCAAAGCAAAGATGACGCCGAGCACCAGTGAAATGTCGAGGGAGACAGAGAAAGCCGAGCATCAGTATTTTGTTTATTGATGAGATTTGAGAGCTATGGCTGACATAGTTGATTCTATTGGGATATACATTGTTAATTAAGATTGGTCCACATTCATTTAATGCATGGAAAACCATTATTAGCACATGGATTCAATGTTTCATTAATGACTCTATTGGAGAAGTAAATTAAATGTAATGATGGAAGGATCCGTTGGATCTGACCTAACCTAAGATCTACGATCTTGATTAAGCGGAGAAATATTTATGTGACCTAGATGAAGAGGTATAATATAACCTACTATGGTTATTGTCATGGTATCCAAGTAAGGAGAAGTTTTATGCAAGAGTATTGCATGGTTAATTGACTGATTGGCAAGACCTAGCAAAGAAGGTTGAGCAGAGAAGAAGAGAGATATTTCTTGATGGATTTCCAAGAAGATTTGAAGTTTGAGATGAAAATGAAGGCCATTCAGTGAATTAGCATTAAGAGCTGAAACTAGATCTAGATTTGAAAAGTAAGTTGTATGTATCAGATCACACTACTGATTACTTTCTAACCATTGTATCAGTTCAAATCCTTTAACCAGGTCAACCTAACAGTCATTGTTTAAATCCTTTGAACAAGGTGACATTTAGATTGGAATGTTATAAGTCCTCTAACAAGGCCACTGCTAATAGGGTGATTAAATCCTTTAACCAGGTCACATTTGACACTGTGTTTTGTAACCTTTAACAGGGTTTGCTCCTTACAGGGCATCACTTCAGAAGAGTGAACTTTTGGTAGCATGTTACTGGTGGTTTTTCCCATATTGGGTTTCCACATTAAATCATGGTGTCAAAATGTGTGAATGTTATTTTGTGTTTTACTGTTAAGTTTCTGCAAGCTTATTTCATTAAGTACAGTAAACTGCAAACTTTTGTTGTTTATTGCTACCGAGCAGATCTAAGTTGTTAAAGTTGGTTTAAAGTTTTATATGAGAACATCTGGACCTGAGGATAATTGATTCACTCCCCCTCTCAGTTATTTTGAATTCATCCTAACAATTGGCATCAAAGACAAGTTCTCTTTATAAAGTTTGAAGGTACTTGGAGATAAAGATCAAGATGTATAAAAGGGATGGACCGAAGATCAACAAGGAAAACTTTCCTGCATGGCAAAGTTTGATGAAACTTCACTTGGCCGGTATTGGTGATTCTACTAAATGACATATTGAAACATAATATGTAGCCCCTACTAGAGTTCTGAATGCTGCACAATTAAGAGAAAAACATGAACATAATCAAGCAATGCTGGAACTTGCATCATCTCTGAACTATCATGAATTTGAGGACATTAAGGATTGTACAAGCACAAAGAAGATGTGGGATGCCCTTGTAACCATTTATGGAGGTGATACAAATGTACTAAGAGCCAAATCTGAAAGCTTGAGAGGTAATTTTGATGATTTAAAAATGAAAGAAGGAAAAAATATAGTGCAATATTATGATAGGATAAAGGAAGTTGTAAATGCTATTAGAGGAGCTAAGGGATTCATTGATGAAGACACTATCATGAGAAAGGTATTGAGAACACTTCTTCGTATTTATGCTATTAGAATATCTACAATTCAAGAACTGAGATGTACTCTTTATAACAATTTAACTCGTGAAAGTCTGGTAGGCAGACTTACTGCATTTGAGATGTCAAATTTCGACAACTATACTCCACAAGCTGTTGAATCTGTATTCAAGTGACAAATGGTCATCAAAAAATCAAGGAAAGGAAAGAAATGTGTGGACAATGATAGTGACACCTCAGATGATGATCTAGAAGAGCTTGAGGCACTTATGGCAAGAAGCTTAGCTAGAGGAAAAGGAAAATTCAAAGCTAAACTTCCTATTATTTGTTTTTCTTGTAACAAAGTTGGTCATATTGCTACTAGATGTCCAAACAAGAATGAAAAAGATGAAAGAAGAGATAGCAAGGAAACAGATAGAAAGGATGACCGAGACTACAGAAAGTACAAGGATTAAAAAGACAAAGGTAAGAAATCTTGTTAAATAGCTGAAGAAGCTTCTAACAGTGAATCTGACAAATCTGATGAAAATGATATAGAAGTAGTGTATGTTGCAATGAAAGATGATTCTGATGATGATGAAAAAACTGCACTAATTTCTTATGAGTAAAGGTGATCATTGGATTATTAACAGTGGTTGTTCACATCACATGACTGGTGATAAGGACAAATTTGAAACCTTAGATCAATGCAAAGATGGATATGTTAAGATTGGTAATGACACACCTTATAGAGTCAAAGGGAAAGGATCAATTCAATTGACTAACAAGATTAGATGTGATGATGTATACTAGGTTGATGATCTTAAGTATAACTTGTTGAGTGTTTCACAGCTGAATAATTCTGGTTACAGAGTTGAATTCCATCATAGGAAAGCAAAGATCTATGATGCCAATAGAGAATTAGTTGGAGGTGGTGAGAAAACAAAAGGTAATTTGTTCTATTTGGATTTAGCTGAAGAGACATGCTTGTTTGCACAATATAATGATGTTTGGTTATGACATAAGAGGCTATGTCATGTTAACTTTGATAACTTGGTAAGCATAAGTAAATTGAAAAAGGTTAGAGGGCTGCCTAAGTTAAAGAAACCTGAGAATGCAATGTGTAAGCAATGTCAGTTGGGAAGAATGACTAAATCTAGTTTTAAAAGCAAAACTCATACTTCTGAGAATATTTTGGAATTGGTTCATACTGACCTTTGTGGACCTATCGGTGAGAAAAGTTACTGTGGAGACAAATATTTTATTCTATTTGTAGATGAATATTCTAGGATGATGACTGTTATGTTTCTCAAAGAAAAATCTGATGTATTTCAGTTATTTAAGTGGTACTTGGAAAAAGTTGAAAATGAAACAGGTAAGAGTCTGAAATGTCTGAGATCTAACAGAGGAGGTGAGTTCATTTATAATGAGTTTAACAGGTTCTGCAATGACCGAGGGATAAAAAGACAAATGTCAGAACCTAGGACACCACCACAGAATGGTATAGCTGAAAGAAGAAATTGATCTATCATGGATTGTGCTAGAACATTAATGATGGAGAAAAATGTTGCACAAAAATATTGGAGAGAAGGTGTAAGTACAACTATTTATACCTTAAACAGAGTACAAGTCAAGAAAGGTACAAACACTACACCTTATGAGCTATGGTATGGACATGCACCTATTGTAAGTTATTTTAAAGTCTTTGGGAGTAGTGGTTTTATACTGAAGGATAACATAAATGGTAAAATTGATGCTAAAGGAGAAAAGGCATATTTCTTGGATATTCTACTAAGAGTAAGGCATACAAATGTTTGAATTCTAACACTAACAAAATTGTGGAAAGTGCAAATGTTAGAATTGATAAATATGCAGAAAGAAATGAGGCTGAAAGCATGATTGAGCTTGAAATTTATAGATCATTCACATATCCTGAAGAGGAGGATTCTAATGAAACTAAAAATGAAGTTGTCGAGCAACAATTTGCACCTGCCGAGACACAGAACGAAATTGCCGAGCAACAGGAGGTGACTGCCGAGCCATTTGATGGAGATACCAAGTCACAGTTTCACCCTGAATTGAAATTGAACAATCAAATTGAAGCTGAGAAAGAGCCTATTTTGGAAAAATATGTGTGAAGGCACCATAAACCTGACCAAATCATAGGAGCAAAGGATTCAGTTGTTATCACAAGAGGCAAATTAAGAGAAGACACATGTTTGCTATGTGATTTTGAGCCTAAGACAGTAAAAGATGCTTTGGACAATGAAAACTAGATTCAAGCCATGAATGAAGAGATAGACCAGATTGAAAATAACAAGACATGGACACTAGTACCGAGACCTGACAACAAAAATGTAATAGGTACAAAGTGGGTATTCAGAAACAAGCTAAATGAACATGGAGAGGTAACAAGAAATAAAGCAAGACTAGTATGCAAAGGTTATGCACAAGAGGAAGGAATTGAGGGTGTGAGAACTCTACTTGCATATGCAACCTACAAAGGATTTAAAGTCTATCAAATGGTTGTGAAGTCAACATTTCTAAATAGGATATTAGAAGAGGAAGTATATATTGAACAAGCTGATGGATTTGTTGACCCAAGTAAGAGGAACATGGTTTGGAGACTGCACAAGGCATTATATGGACTAAAACAAGCACCCAGAGCATGGTATGAAAGATTGCACAATTATTTGATGAAGATTGGATTTGCAAGAACAAATGACAACAACAATCTATATTTAAAAACAGAGCAAGGTAAAGGAATTTTATTGGCTAAAATTTTTGTTGATGACATCATATTCAGTGGACAAGATATGATATGTAAAGCATTTTCAAAAGAAATGCAAACTGAATTTGAAATGTCTATGCTTGGTGAGATAAAATTCTTTGTTGGACTACAAATACATTAAATGAAGAATGATATCTATATCACTTAATCAAAATATATCAAGGAGATACTAAAAAATTTTGGTATGGAAGATTCAAAACCAGTGAGTACACCCATGGCTACTAGACAGAAGTTGACAAAGAATGATGAAACAAAAGAGGTAAATCAAACATTGTACAGATCAATGATTGGTAAACTGCAATATGTTGTGCATAGTAGACTTGATATTGCATTAGCAGCTGGAATTATTGCTATATTTTCTGCTAATTCAAAAAAGACACATATAATGGCAGTGAAAAGAATTCTGAGATATTTGAAAGGTACAAAAGACTATGGCCTATATTACAAAAGGAATGACAAGTTTGAACTCAAAGTCTATACTGATTTTGACTGGGCTGGTAATGTTGATGATAGAAAAAGCACCATAGGAGGAGAATTTATTTTGGGGAAAAGATTAGTTTCCTGGACAAGCAAGAAACATAAATGCACCTCACAATCTATAGCTGAAGCTGAGTATGTGGTAGGAGCAGTTAATTGTTCAAACAATGTGTGGTTGAAGATACTACTGAAAGGTATGAAGGAGGAGATCACATAACCAGTTGTCATATATTATGATAACACGAGTGCCATTGATATTTTTAAAAATCATGTAATGCACTCTAAGACAAAACATATAGCTATCAAGTATCATTACTTGAGGGAGCTAGTTCAGAAGAAGGAAGTGAGACTGGAATATGTGAACACTAAGGAACAGTTGGCAGACATATTTACAAAAGCATTACCCAAGGATGATCATGAGTATCTAAGAGGTAAATTGGGGGTAATTCCCCTAGCATAAGTTAACTAGTGCTGAATGGTACTATTGCATCAAATGTTTTAATCAGAATACTTGACACATTGATGCACAGTAAGTCACATTTTTAGGATGCTGCCTAAAAACTGTGAAGTAGAAAACAAGAATAGAAAAGTAGATTAGCCATACACAAAGATGATAGGAACAACATGATACAAAGATTAGAATAGAAGAATCTGCATGATGTAGATGTCAACATCTTTGGCAGTGTTGTCAAAGAGGGAGATTATTGCTAAAACAACAGATACAAGGGAGATATTACTGAAAGAGGGAGCTTAACAAGTAACAAAAAACATTTCAGTGTGATTATAGAAAAAGAGGGAGTCAGAATGAAGCTAAAGACATTAATGAAGATTTGTTCATATCAGGAACACATGCACTTTTTGGATTGTATGGTAACTTTGGTTGGAAATTATTGTTTTTTAGTTTAGTGTTTCCATCAATGCCAAAGAGGGAGATTGTTGGAAAGATTTCTACAATGTAGACAATTGTTATTTTGTAATTGATGTCAAACCTTAACTGGTGAGACTATTGCTGTATGTTTGAGTACATTATCCATTGATTGATAAAGATTTGAAAAGAATGGGATAACAAGAATACCAAGGAAATGGTTGAGTTATGAGTATACACCAGGGTACTTGATCATTTGGCACTTTGGAAAAGTGATACATTGTTTATCTATCACTGACAGTTCACTGAAAGGTCAATGCCGAGCAAAGAAAAGTTGATGCTGATCAAAGTGAAAGGTGATGCCGAGCAAAGCAAAGATGATGCTGAGGGCCAGTGAAATGCCAAGGGAGACAGAGAAAGCCGAGCATCGGTATTTTGTTTATTGATGAGATTTGAGATCTATGGCCGACATAGTTGATTCTATTGGGATATACATTGTTAATTAAGATTGGTCCACATTCATTTAATGCATGGGAAACCGTTATTAGAGCATGGATTTAATGTTTAATTAATGACTGTATTGGAGAAGTAAATTAAGTGTAATGATGGAAGGATTTGTTGGATCTGACCTAACCTAAGATCTACAATCTTGATTAAGCGGCAAAAGATTTATCTGACCTAGATGAAGAGGTATAATATAACCTACTATGGTTATTGTCATGGTATCCAAGTAAGGAGAATTTGTATGCAATAGTATTGCATGGTTAATTGACTGATTGGCAAGACCTAGCAAAGAAGGATGAGAAGAGAAGCAGAGAGAGATTACTTGACAGATTTCCAAGCAGATCTGAAGTTTGAGATGAAAATGGAGGCCATTCAGTGAATTAGCATTAAGAGTTGAAACTAGATCTAGATTTGCAAAGTAAGTTGTATGTATCAGATCACACCTACTGATTACTTTCTAACCATTGTATTAGTTCAAATTCTTTAACTAGGTTGAATTAATTGTCATTGTTTAAATCCTTTGAACAAGGTGACATTCAGATTGGAATGGTCTAAGTCCTCTAACAAGGCCACTCCTAACAAGGTGATTAAATCCTTTAACCAGGTCACATTTGATAGTGTATTTTGTAACCTTTAACATGGTTGGCTCCTTACAGGGCATCACTTTAGAAGAGTGAAATTTTGGTAGCATGTTACTGGTGGTTTTTCCCATATTGGGTTTCGACATTAAATCATAGTGTCAAAATGTGTGAATTTTATTATTGTGTTTTACCGTTAAGTTTCTACAAGCTTATTTCATTAAGTACAATAAACTGCAAAATTTTGTTGTTTATTGCTGCCAAGCAGATCTAAGTTGTTAAAGTTGGTTTAAAGTTTTATTTGGGCACATCTAGACATGAGGATAACTGATTCACCCCCCCTCTCATTTATTCTAAATTCCTCCTAACAAAATCCTGGTGTCATACTTGTGTGAATTTTATTTGATGTGTTGTACTGTCAAGAGATTTATGTTCTTCAAGTTGATTACAGTAGGACAGTAAACTGCAAGTTCATATTATTGATTATATGTTATAGGGACCAAGTGGATCTGAGCTGGTTGAAGTGTTTGAAAGTTTAATTGGTACATCTGGACCTTGGAGAACTAATTCACCCCCCTCTCAGTTATTCTAAATAATTTATAACAATAATTGTTCTCATGATTGATCTTTTAAACATGATACCTTGTGTATCATTTTATTTTGTACAGGGTTACTCACTGTTTTAATGAATTGGTCCTATCTCATTCTAGCACTGTCATGGATAACTTCCCATCTTTCCTCACTATTTTTTCTTACATCTCTACTAATTCATTATGTCACAGTTCTAATCCCTTTGTGCAAGCTTCCTTTTGACACAAGATGGTCTCTCCTAATTGGTCATGAATTGGTCAATTAAAAGATATTCTTTACTAATCGATATAATTATTGAACTAGGAAATTGGATTTGATGTTTAATCCTTGAAATTTTCTTGATTGCAACCATCTTTGCATGGGATGAGTTTGACAACAACATTATCCTCATAGCCCTTGATAGTTTGTCATTGCTTTGCTACTACAGGATTCATTTGACATCATCCTTTGATTGAATATTATGTCACATTGATTTGATATCATTGTCGCACTATATTGGCAATGCTCTCAAGTCCCAACACATTATTACTCATCTTATGCCACTTGGATCTTAGCATTGTTTTTATGGCTATTGCTGGTACTTTGCATTATAATAATAAGTATTTTAATGTATTTAAACTTAAATATAGGGGAAACATTCCCTCCGTTGTCCCAATTTTAAGAATTCATTGCTTTTAAACAACAAATTGGTCATTTTTTCTTCATTGTCAATGTTATTTCCTTACTGTTTTGACTCTGAAAGTCAGTATTGAATCCATGAAAGTTAGTAGTGAAATCAATTTTCACTTAATTGGAATATTTTAATGATTATAGTTATTAAATAATCATGTAGATCATTGTGTCTCTGACTTTTTATAGTGACCATGCCCTAAAAATGATTCATGTCTCTATTTTTTAGAGCTTCTTTACAATGCTTCTTATTGCTACAATGCTTTCATTGTATGCTTTTCTTTCAAATAACTAAAATATATCTTTGTGCTTTATTCATTTTTATTTCTTGCCTTGTGTCACACAAATAGATCCTCCCATTCTTAAAGTCATTTTTATTTCCTTGAAAGTAGTTAAAACTCTATATTTTTATGCCAATGACTACCATCTATTCTATATAGTCCATTATCATATTGTGTCTCAATCTTATGGCTTCTAAAAGTTAAAATATGGCTTCATAATAATGTTTTTTTTCCTCTACTACAATTAGTGCTTACCTCTACTTGTAAACACTCTTATGGCTTCTAAACGTTAAAATATGGCTTCATACCAATGTTTGTTCCTCTGCTATAGTTAGTTCTTACCTCTACTTGTAAACATACAGCCATGTTGTGTTCATCATGCATTTATTACATTGATGTTACTGTGCATTGTAACATTGGTTTTTATCATATTTAATATCATTGTCTTGACATTGTTGTTCTCTAAATCATTACTCACATGTGTTGGTTGTACATCCTTTCTATGTGAGACTTTCTTTTCCGTCATTATTATCCTTACATTGGTGCTTTGTCTTTCATTCTTCTTGATGAATCTTAAATAGCAAAATTTTTTAACTGTCTTTTTCATTGCATTGGTCAGTGTAATAGCATTGTGTCCACTATCCTAATTGTGCATTTTATTGTCTATCTCTTTATTTGATCATATCTCTGTCCCTTTGCATGGTAGAACATTTCTTTGACCTTGTCTATATTACTGTTATTTCAACGAATATGATTGTCTTTCATCTTTTCTTACTCTGCCACTTTATGATCCCATTATTATATATCACTGCCATTGTGCTTGGTATTTGGAGAGACCCTAGGTCATCATAACAATTCATTTATCCTTATGTTAGACCAAGTATGTGAATTCTTTATGTTGATGCATTATGGGTTAATATTTTATTGGATCAAAATGGATTTTGATACACTCTATTTGCTCCCTTATACACTAGTATAATTTGGAAAATAAATGACCAGGTGACTAAAAAGTTTAGTCGCGTGACTAAAATTTTTAGTCATGTGACTAAAACTGATCATGATCTACCATTTTTTTGCAATTCACAAATATAAATGACTAAATAAATGACCAATTTGTTCATCGGGTAAAAACACAACGAAAATGACTAAATAAATGACCAATTTGGTCATTGGGTAAAATGGCTAAATAAATGACTAAATAAATGACCATATAAATGACTAAATAAGTAATTACCTTTATAAAAAAAATGACTAAATTAATGATTAATACTCCTTTACACATTAACATTTGATAATATCATATATTTATATTCTTAGAAGTTGTATTTCACCAATAATGTGTGTTCGCCAATAGAGTTATTGTGTGAACATTATTCCGGCCACTATTTGCCACTAGTTTGTCCCATTTTCCATTTATAACTAGATAAAAGTTAAATTCTTTCCTTTTTACATCCAAATTAAACCCTCAAACTTTATTAGATAACACAAGAGGCCCCATGTGATTTCTAAGGAATTTGACGCTAGAGGATTCATACATAAAATATGAAAACACATATATTTAGACTATCAAATAAACTCATGTTACAAACATCTTTTAAGAAATGAAATATGAAATAATAAGTTCATGATCAATAAATATAATATACCAATGTGAAATGTATATGAAATAAATTAAACCTTCACTATATACACACAAGTACGATGACTTTATAGGAAAACATACATGAGTAAACATCATCCAACAAATCAAAGCTAGGGCTTTATTAAAGTACATGTATCATGATTACATCATTCATTGCACTCATCATTGCATCTAGGTGAAGCATTGGGCATTCTCGGGAGTTAAAATATTTTATAAGTTGTGGTTCATAGTGTTTCATGAGTAGTGATTCAACTTTTTGGGAGGTTATATTTTTTCATGAGTTGTGGTTCACAATGTTTCATAGGTAGTGATTCACAAGAACCCCTTTATGCACATTGCATCTAGGTGATGATCACTGAGGTGAAGCATTGGGCTTCTTGGGAGGTCACCTGCTGCAATACTTCTCCAATTCAAGTGTACTTAACTAATTTTATTGTCAATCTATTTGCACGTCTCATAACACCATTTGATTTATAAACTTCATGCTGAGTTGCTTTGTTGATTAATTCATTGCATTATATTATTATCCCTATTGTTAAAATAGTCCCAAAGGATAAATGAGAGGGGGGGTGAATCAGTTATCAGTAACTTTAATTATTTTTTACTTCTTTAATTTCAAAATACAATAAAGTAAATGCACCTTCAGATAACATAGTACACAACACACAATTTGATTACGGGGAAACCAAATGGTAAAAACCCTGGTGGGAATTAGCACCCATAATGAACTATACTTGTTTATAGTAATCCCTGTTAGAAGATCTTGCAACCCTGTTAGGAGTTGTTCTTTACAAAGCAATAAGTATAGTGACATGGTTAAGGGTCTGACCCTGTTAGGAGTCTTTTACAAATAACCCTATTAGGGGTGAGGACTCACTGTCCAAAAGCTCACTGCTTCAATGGTGAAGGCTACAACCTTCTGTAAAATAGATATGCACTATATCAGATGATGAACTGTAGAGTAGACTTGTTGTCTTGATAAGTTCCAATGTATTATAATCTTCTACTTCTTCTTCACATAGACTCTTGATGAATGAACCACAACTGATATTCTGCTTTGTACATTTTCTATCTCTTTTCGTATCATTCACACTTAGCGTATCAAAAATACTTGCTATAAGTATCTTCCTCAAAGTATGAGATCATGGGGCCTATAAGAAAACTCTTCATAACATCCTTGTTGGCTTCACTAAGCACACAAACAATATTAAGTCCACACAACACAATCTCAATAGAGGCGACGCTTCACTAAGTCGGCTTCACCAAATCAACTCTAACTTTGTAATCTTCTTGAAACACATTACGCACCTTTAGATAAAAATAATCAACTCATAACTAATCATGAATATATACACACATATCCTGAAGATAGGTGCAACTCAAGAAACACGTTAAATACGTCAGCTCTGAACATATACTCTACCAGAACTGTAACTGCCAATAACAGAAATACACAACTTGACTGAAACATCATATCTAGATCTAGGTGTATGCACACAACAGAATAAACATGTCTAAAAAATGTATCTAACCACACAAGGCTTGATATCATCATTCTGATAAGTACATACAAAATCACTACTGTGTATTATATGTTGTCGTCAATGACAAACATATAATCAATCAACTGCACAGAAACAAATCTCCAACAATCTCCCCCTTTGACATTGATGGCAACATATGATATTAAAAACATCCTCTATTCATGGTGTCCTCTTTCTTTTACAATCTTCTCAATATCCTCATCAAAGATTTCTCTACACTGCTGCATTTCCTCTAACTGTGTTTATGTTTCATATATACTCCCCCAGAGTATATGCTCCCCCTTAGTACATACTCCCCCTTTGACATCAATGGAAAAGGGCGCCATAAACCATTAGGCACAGGTACTACTCCAGAAGTAGAGGAGTCAACCATTTATCAGTCACAAAGGACTTATGTTCTTCCTATATTCTCTAATCGGATTTAGGATAGGGAATTACTCCCAACTTCTCTCTGAGATACTCAAAAGTATCTTTTGATAAAGGTTTTTTGAAAATATCTGCCAAGTATTCTTTGGTGCTCACATAGTCCAATTTCACTTCTTTGTCTACAACCTTTTCTCTTAGAAAATGGTACTTGATCTCTATGTGTTTTGTCTTTGCATGCATCACAAGGTTCTTAGACATGTTAATAGTGCTAGTGTTATCATAGTGAATAAAAATAGGATAATCAACCTGAATACCAAATTCTTTAACCATCTGCTTGATCCAAACCATGGTTGAACAATTCAGTGCTGCTGCAACATATTCAACTTCTGCTGTTGACTAAGAAATACAGTTCTACTTCTTTCTTATCCAAGAAACCAACCTATCTCCAAGAAATATTGCTCCTCCTAAAGTACTCTTCCTATCATCAATACAACCTTCCCAATCTGCATCTGTATACATAGGAAGTTGTACATTCTCTGATTTAGGATACCATAAACCATAGTCTATAGTTCCCTTTAGATATCTGAATATCCTCTTGATTTCCATTAGGTGATTCTTCTTGGGTTTAGCTGTAAATCTTCCAACAATGCCAACTACATTAGATATGTCAGGTTTAGATTGAGTTAGATAAATGAGTTTTCCAATCATAGATTTGTACAATGTCTTATCAACTACTATGGAATCATCATCTTTTGAAAGCTTTCTTCCTGTTATCATAGGAGTGCATACTAGCTTACAGTCTTCCATCTTAAAGGTATTCAATATTTCCTTCACATATTTTGACTGATTAATAAATATAACTTTATCTGTCTGTTTTACATTTAGTCCCAAAAAGTATTTTATAGGACCAATCATGCTCATTTCAAATTCATTCTGCATTTCTTTTTCAAATGCTGTACTAAGTTTTTCATTACCTCCAAAGATAATGTCATCAACAAATATGGAAACTAGTAGTAATCCATCAGGTGTCTCTCTTGTGAATAGGTTACAATTTGCTACACCTTTCTTGAATCCAATCTTGGTAAGATAACCATCAAGTCTCTCATACCAAGCTCTTGGGGCCTGTTTAAGACCATAAAGTGCTTTCTTCAATCTGCATACCATGTCTAGTTTATCTGAAAGATTAAATCCTTCAGGCTGTTCTATGTAGACTTCTTCCTTCAAGTCACCATTCAGAAAAGCTGACTTTACATCCATTTGATAAACTTTAAAGTCTTTGAATTTTGCATAGGCCAAGAACAATTTAATGGCTTCCATTCTGCTCACAGGGGCAAATGTATCAGTGTAGTCTATTCCTTCTCTCTGCACATATCCTTTACATACCAATCTTGCTTTGTTTCTTACTACTATACCATCTTCATTCATCTTGTTTCTGAATACCCACTTTGTTCCAATCAAATTTTTGTCACTAGATCTAGGGACCAATTCCCATGTATCATTTTTAATTATCTGATCTAATTCTTCTTTCATTGCATTCTTCCAATCAGAATTATTACAAGCATCTTCAACACTTAAGGGTTCAATCTGTGAAAGTAAACATACCTCTTCATCCATTGATAGAATTTTTTCTTTTGATCTGGTCAAAACACTGCTGCTTTGATCTCTAATTATATCATCTTTAGAGTGGTATCTAGATGTGAATTTAGGAACCTTATGTGTTACTTCTTCTTCTATAATCTATGATTCTTCTCTACTTGATTCATGGTCATTGCATCAGACATCAATGCAATCAAACATTTCTTCAATAATAGTATCTTTGCTGCTAGGCCTGGGTTCATCTTCAATCATAGGTGCATATTCATAGTACCTCTCTTGAACCATAAATTTCTCATCAATTTTTACATGAGTACTTTCAATTACCCTTTTCAATCTCAAATTGAAACATCTGTATGCTTTTCTTTTTGTAGATTAACCAAGGAAAATACCTTCATCACTTCTAGAATCAAACTTACCAACACCATCATCTCTCTTGATGTAGCATTTGCTGCCAAAAATTCTAAAATACTTTACTGTAGGTACATTACCAAACCAAAGTTCATAGGGTGTCTTATCTGTGCCTAGCCTCAATTGAGTTCTATTGATAGTATAGACTGCTGTATTTGCTACATCTCTCCCATATGTGTGCGCAACTTTTCCTTCAATCATCATAGTGCGTGTTGTATCAAGTATAATCTTGTTCCTCCTTTCTACAATCCCATTCTGTTGAGAGGTTCTAGGAGCACTCAACCGTCTTTTTATTCCATGTTCTTCACAGTAATCATAAAACTGATCATAGGTGAACTCTCCTCCTCTATCTGATCTCAGACATTTCAGTTTTAATCCAGATTCATTCTCAACCTTAGCTTTGAGTATTTTTAACTTCTCAAAGGCTTTAGATTTCTCCTTTAAGAATGCAACCCACATCATCCTTGAAAAATTATCAACAAACAAAATGAAATACCTTTCTCCGCAGTATGATCTTGTTTGGGTAGGACCACATAAATGTGTATGCACTAGGTCCAATTTGTTTTTGGCTGAGTTCTTCTTGCTTCTAAAAGAACTCCTTACATGATTTTCCATAACACATTCCCTGTACATTGTGTCAACAGGTCTTGCAATACTTGGAAGGTCTCTGACTGCCTTGACATTACTTATCTTTACTATGTTATCAAAATTGATATGATAGAGTCTTTTGTGTCATAACCAACTATCATCCACTTTTGCAACAAAATAACTTACATCATAATTGAGCTGAAAAACATTACCTTTTGTTTTGGAGCCTGATGCAAACATGTCTCCATCCTTTTTGTTAATGATGCACTTGTTGTCTTTGAACTCTAAATGATAACCTTTGTCAAGTAGCTGCCCAACACTTAGCAAGTTATGACGTAATCCATCAACATACAAAACATCATCTATCTTGTTCTTTCCATCCAAGGTGATAGAACCTCTACCTATGATAGGTTTAGGAGTGTTATCTCCAAATCTAACCATACCACCTTTGTATTTGTCTAGATGAACAAATTTTTCTTTGTCACCTATCATATGGTGAGAGTATCCACTGTCAATGATCCAATTAGTTTTGATGTTTGCTTTGGAAATTAGGGCTAACTCTTGTTCTTCCTTTTCATCTACAATGTCCATTTCCTCGAGAAAATTTTCCATGTCTCTAAGAGAAATGAATCCAATTTCATCCTCTCCTGAATCTTCATCAGTTACACCTTCTCCAGCATGGTAACATTCCTTCTTATATTTAGGTTTGTAATCAAATCTGAACTTTTTGACTCTTGTGAGACACTTAGATGCAAAGTGACCAATCTTGTTGCATGAAAAACATTTGAATGGAAGTTGTCCTTCATATTTTCCTTTTCATTTCTTTTATCTTTTAGCAATCATAGAAATGATATATTCTAGTTCTTCATCAAATTCATCTTTTTCATTATGGCTAGAGATGTGTAAGGAATTCTTACCATAGACTGAGGCTTTGAAAGCTATTTCACTTTTAGGTTCAATTTTCAATCTTGATATTTCAAATGCCGAGATTTTACTAATCAAAGTCTCTCTCTTGAATTTTTGTGAGAATTGCATGGTTTCCTATAGAATACTTATCTTGTTTTCATAGTCTGATGTTAAGGTAGTTAACAACTTGTCCATTATATCTTCTTCTGATATTTCTCCACCATTGTTTCTGATTCCAGAGACTGCTTCATTTATCCTTTGATTGTAAGCTCTAATGTTCTCTCTAGGTAACATCTCAAGACTATTGTATTTCTTTTTCCATGTCTTCCTTCGCACATTCTTTGCTTCTATATCTCCTTCAAACATATCTTGTAAGTACTTCCATATGGTGTATGCTCTGTCAATTTTATTGATCTCAGAAAATTCACTATTGGATAGGGCACTGATTAGGGCTTCTTTAGCGATTGCATTATTGGTAAATGTATCCTTTTGTCTACTAGTAGCATCATCCTTTGCAAGGTCTTTCAGAGATGGAATACCAACTTCTTATGTAGCTATATCAAAGATCTCAAAGCCAACACACTGTAGATGTGTTATCATTTTGTTTTTCCAATCCAGATAATTTTCTCCATCAAACTTAGGGCTCTCTTTTCTAAAGTAAGAAATCTGATCTACCTTAAGCTGTTAGGCTTCTTCTCCAAGGAACTTGGCTCTGATACCAATTGTTATAATAGTCCCAAAGGATAACTAAGAGGGGGGGGGGTGAATCAGTTATCAATAAATTTAATTCTTTTTACTTCTTTAACTTTAGAATATAATAAAGTAAATGTACATTCAGATAACACAGGACACAAAACACAATTTGATTACGGGGAAACCAAATGGTAAAAACCCCAGTTGGAATTAGCACCCACAATGAACTATACTTGTTTATAGTAATCCCTACTAGAAGATCTTACAACCGTGTTAAGAGTTTTTCTTTACAAAGCAATAAGTATAGTGACCTAGTTAAGGGTCTGACCCTGTTAGGAGTCTTTTACAAATAACCCTGTTAGGGGTGAGGACTCACTGTCCAAAAGCTCACTGCTTCAATGGTGAAGGCTACAACCTTCTGTAAAATAGATATGCACTATATCTGATGATGAGCTATAGAGTAGACCTGCTATCTTGATCAGTTCCAATGTATTATAATCTTCTACTTCTTCTTCACATAGACTCTTGATGAATGAGCCACAACTGATATTCTGCTTTGTACATTTTCTATCTCTTTTCGTATCATTCACACTTAGCATATCACAAATGACTTTCTATAAGTATCTTCCTAAAAGTATGAGATCATGGGACCTGTAAGACAACTCTTCATAACATCCTTGTCGACTTCACTAAGCACGCAAACAATATTAAGTCCGCGCAACACAAACTCAACAGACGCGACGCTTCACTAAGTCGGCTTCACCAAATCAATACTAACTTTGCAATCTTCTTAAAACACATTAGGAACCTTTAGATAACAATCATCAACTCATAACTAATCATGAATATACACACGCATATCGTGAAGATAGGCGCAACTCAAGAAATATGTTAAATACGTCGGCTCTGAATAGATACTTTACCAGAACTGTAACTACCAATAATAGAATTACACAACTTGACTGAAACATCATATCTGGATCTGCGTGTATGCACATAACATAATAAACATGTCTACAACATGTATCTAATAACACAAGGCTTGATATCATCATTCTGATAAGTACATACAGAACCACTACTGTGTATTATATGTTGTCATCAATGATAAACATACAATCAATCAATTGCACATAAATAAATCTCCAACACCTATATCACCCCGTATCAAATTAATTAATCAATATTTCATTTATGTATGCATATATGTAATTAAATTAAATTTATAAATCTAATTATTCTTGTAGTCAAATTTCCATAGCTACTGCAAGTTGATTGGTAAGTCTAGATCTCACATCATCTTGACATTTTTGTCCATTTAGATGCTTTCAGAAAACAAAAAAATTAGAAGGGTCATAGATATTCTATAATTGTTTCATGTAAAAGACAATATCCAAATAAAACAAAGGGGTAAAATATTAACTCTTTTGTGTTTTGACATTTTATTTCTCAAATTCACTTTGAGAAGGAAATGAAGGAAAGGAGGGAAATTTGATTGACTCCAAAAAAGCCAAATTCACTTTGATAAGGAAATGGAGGAAAGGAGGGAAATTTGATTGAATCCAAAAACCCAAATTTGAGTTCAAAGGGAGTTAACAGAAAAAGACCTGGTCATGCCCATAAGCATGCATGGGCATCAATTGACACAAAAGTGGCAGCCATGGATAGTATTTGCATTACCACCTATAGGTTTTTTTTGTTTAAAAAAAAAAATGAAAAAGAGCATAATTTGTTTTGTTCTTGGTTGGAAACATTATGTGCAGATTGGTGCTTATTTCTTCAAATGCATTTTAAATTTTGTTATCAATCATGCTTTTGGGTGTAGGCTGAAATTCATTTTAACTATCTATAAAATTATGATTCCAGGGACAACCAGCCATTTCAGTTGATGATAGACTCAAACTTTTAGGTTGCAGGTATGTAAGATACTCTTCATATTTCTTATTTATTGTGCTTTTGCTACAAATTATGCTTAATTCCATTTGACCAGATACAAAGGAATTCAAAACAAATTATGTTTATCATTTTCCTATCTTAGGCAGTTGTCTTTGCCAAACATACACCTAGGAAGACAAAAGAACAGGAGAGGGCTAAAAATCCGGAGGCTAGCCATGTTTATTATTATTAGCTCCAAGACAATTTGAAAATCACTTTTCTAGAAAACAACAGATTGGAAGCTATCTACCAAGAAGCTATAGCAAGTTGTTTTGTTGCTAATTATATTTTTGTGATTACAAGTTTTGCAACTGCTTGTTTAGAGGTACTAACTTTTTCTTTTTGGATATAAATTATTGAACATCAGAAGTGGATAATGATTGGCTAGTATATCCGTAGTTCCCTATCCTTAGGGTATCATCTTTGTTATATTTTTGTTCAAGTGATCATCTATAGAAGCGCTTTAAGTGTCTTTGTTTTCAATTTATTGAATTTTCTTTTGGAGTTGATTTTACATTGCCTTACTCTTTTAGACCAATCACATCCTATAGATGTTGATTGTTTTTTAGTGGACATTGTCATGCCCAAAATTTCACGCCCTAAAACGCAACAACTTTTTTTTTTGAAAGAAAAGACATTGCCAAAAAGGTCACATTCCAGAGTTTACTAAACGTAAAGTTAGAACTTCTCCTACTCAAGTTCACTGGGTTGAAAAGTTAGGATAAGACTTGAAGGGTCAAGGGGTATCATGTCATTTAGACAACATCCTTCAACCCTAATTTGGAAAAATAAAATATAGTTTTAGTATAAATGAATTTTCTAGATGGGCAGCATAAACCATCACAAAGTTGTACCCTGGCATCTTCCAGAGATTACTCTGCCTAATGTCAATAATCTCCTATTGACTAGACAAGCTAATATTTTTGTCTTTAGTTATAGTTTATAACATTAAAATTTATTCTTACGAGTGTTCCCATAGTAATACTATTTTTATGGAGGCCGTTATACTAGCCACATATAATGGTCCCATAAAAATAGCATTATTAGCTTATTTATTAAATAAATGCATTATCTTGACTATTTAATCAATGGCTATGTTAAATTTAAATTTTGTATAACAACTTAGTTTAACATGTCAACTACATAATTATTATATACTCAAAACAGTAATATAGTTCATCATGAAGTGTTTTATTGATCCTTGTTTAAAAGAGATCATAAAAGATTAGGTTTAATTAAAATTTATATGTCTATTATTCCTTAGTAATTACAGGTAATAAATCTCCTTCTATATTCAAAATGATTATCTACTCCTTAAAATTAATATAAAATGACCCCTCAATACAATCCTTTTTAATAATCATCTCAGAGTAAGTAATTGACCTTTAAATATATTTAGGAGAGCGTTATTAAGAAAACTCCATTAATTAGATTATTAAGCTCTAAATATTAAATAAATATTAATCCCATGTAATAATTTATTTTAATTTTTTACTCCTTTGAAGTCTAATTTAGTTAACTTGCTTGCTTTATCATTCCTAAGTTATCTTAAAAGTAACTCATAAAACATTTAAAATTACTCCTACAATAATAAAAAGGAATCCAATTTGGTTAAAAGGGCCAACCCAAACAAAGAAATGGAATTTCCCTACAAGACTAAATTTCAAGATTCCCAAGAAAAAAAAAAGTTAATAACAACTTGCACAACCCTAACCCTAATTTGAAATTAGGGTTAGGGTGCAAAGTTTCTAAAACTAAAATATATTATTTTTCTTTTCATTCTACCTCTCTTCCTCTCTCTCTTCTACCATGAAACCCTAGACTTATTTTTCTTTGTTTTGCAGGTTTGCTCATTAATGGAGGATAGAATGGACCCTAATAATATCTCATATATATTCATATTTATATATATATATATATACACATACATTATTGTATGTGTATATATATACATATTTATATATATATACATATTTATATATATTTAATCTTTTATGGATGCAAATCGTATGCTGGTTTAGGTTTTGTTCATGGGTGATGACATTTTTTTTAATATTTTCGTAGCGCAGTGGTGGAGGCCAGCCGCATCACCGGGCGACCGACCCTCCACGGCCGACACAGTCGGCGGTGCTACCACCGCTGTGTCGTCCGTGGCGGCCTCGGTCACCATGGCCGATGCGG
>MU228327.1:1057582-1072526 GCA_018584345.1 Thuja plicata
CAAAACTCCTCCACCCCCAAGGCTACTCTTCCCTCCCAAGGGTGAGTGAGCCTTGATACTCCCATTAACAACACATACAAAGAAACAAGATAAAAGCATTGCAACAACATCAACATAACAATAACAACAAAATCATGGCTCCAATGAGCCCATAAACGCAAACAACATCCATATTTGCAAGAACACATAAAAATTACAAGAGAGGGTTGAAACAAGTCCACCAACCTAAAATCCAAGCTTAAGGAAAGATAGTTGTAGAAGAGCTCCCTTTTAGCCCAATTCCTTCTTCCAAGATCACCAACTCTAGCTGTGTCTCTAAGTTAGAGAGTGGGTGTCCAAACTCTCCAACATGGAGAGTTCCCACTAAAAAGCCACTAGAAAGCTCATGGGGAGAAGGAAAGTCCTCTAATTGGTCCCTCTTCCCTAAACTCTTACACCTTGCCAAAAATAGATCCAAAAAGGGGAACTCCTAAAAGGTGAATTATGTCTTAGCACAAATATGGAAGGGTGGTCGATCCAATGTCAAGCCTCACAAGAGTTTATTTTCGTCCAACTTGGGAAACCAACTTTTTGGAAGGGTCACATGGTCAACCAGAGGCTATCCTAGGATTAAAATGGCCCTTAACTATTGGTATAACATGTGGGCTACCTAAAAATGACCCCAACACACCCCTAGACACTTCATAACCCCTCCAAAAGTCCACTTTAAGAGTAATTTCGAAATCCCAATGAGATGACCACACTCTCATCTCCCAAACCAAGGTATGCATATGGGGATTCACTGATGTAATAATCTAGGTAGGTGGACAACCATTCCCAAGTTGACATGTCATGGCCTTAAGTACAAAACACAAGTGTCAAATGACACACACAACATTTACACATCAGAAGGCCATGTCATATCCACTTAGGCAAAACTCATAATGAATTAAGAAATACATTTAAGGACTACATTTCCACAATCAACCAAATACATTTACGAATTAAATTACGAAACAACGAGGTCTTGTCTTTCATTAGACGCAACCTTGGCTCAAATTGAGTTCACATATCCCTTTGTTTGGTTCCCCGAATAAAATACCATGGTCTCTTGCCTGCACACTCATTTCAAATATCAGTAGTCCGAGGAGATAAATATACATCATAACGCAATAAGCAATATTTGAAACTTAAAGAAAACATCAACATACTAATTTTATTTCTAAAGATCACAAGAATACATTAATTTCTTTTTAAGCAATTAATCATAAGGTAAGATTCACATTGCATGATATCAGAATTAAATATCCATTTCTAATAATTCTCAAATTCATCAATAACCCGTAACATAAACATAATATATTTCCAAATGAATTGTCTCAAAAATAAATATCCATAATAGAAAACATAATATAGTCCATAAGGTGCATCATAAAGCATCATGTGTCCACACATCCAAAATGATCAATCCGTGACATAAAGCATAAAATCCATAATGTCCATAGTGCATCAAAAGTAAAGTATCATATGCTAAATCTATCATAAGCAGAAAAAATGAAAAACTATGATGGGGTTCAGGGTGAGGCCTCACAGACATGAATAAATATTTTATCTCTAAATATTTAAATATATAAAACTTAGATCTAAATGTGCCCATCAAATGATAAAACACTTGCCAAAAAGAACTACAAGGTCTACATTTCCCTTTATCCACTACATCCTCACACACAATTCATTGGGGAAGCTTGTGAGAAGATCTTTGATTGTGTCTTTCTTTTGTGAATTAGGAATAAAGTGCAACCACCCTGAAATGCACTACTGTTTTATTTGATGATGGATGATTCTTTTTTCCCAATTCTTTTGCTCACTTTGCTAGTCTACTCTAATATCATTGGAGGCTGAAAATCTTGTAGTATGTCTTAGAAAAGGACCATTTTCAACCTATTGTTTTTTCTCTATAATTGACATAACTATAGTATTTATTTGGCCATTTTCATATGCACACCAGACTAATAGATCATTCCGATTTTTACATTTATTCTTCAATCTAGTTGTAAATTTATTGATTGATTTTAATGAATCTAAATTTCCCTCTGCTATTTATCCATGGAGAAATCCTCCCATATAATGCTTGCATTGAATCTTCCATCAAATAATTTTGTTGAATAATAATTCATTCCTTGCTCAGCAAATTACAGTCATCAACTTCAAATACTTTGACAACTTTCTCATGATTTCTTTATTTGAAGCTTCAGCATTAGATTTTTTTGTCAGAAGTATTATCTATAAGACTCAAATTTTCTAGAATTATCTTTTCTTGTTTTGTATGTTTCTCATCAAGGTTTCTTGTGAGACTAGAATGAGATGTATTACTGACATAGTTCAATATGGCAGAAATTGTCATAGTTGCAGCACATCTAATATAAAATTGGCATCTTAAACATAATCCTAGTATGTGTTTGTGCTAATCTAATCAAGCTCTTAAGCATATAAATTGTTGTCCTTGATGTTAATCCCTAAGTTCTATTGATGATTAGTGACCCACACTTAGTCATTTACTTAGGCAGTTTTATTTGGTTATCACTGTGGCTGAGCTAAACATTCAAGGCCGAGCAACATTGTCAAGCAAGTTTTAGGTTGCCGAGTTACATCATGCCGAGCCGAGTAGAATATTAAGTGCTAAGCATCAGAGATGTGTTGCGCCGAGAAAAATATTTTTTTCATACATGTCAGGATTAATTCAAACTTTGATGTAATCAGTTAAGGCTGAGTTGTATGAGATCTGAGATGACATTTGTACACATTTAATTATTTTATACTATGCATGGCATGGAGAAAATCAAGAAATCAAAATGAATTGGAGGTATAAACAACAGATCTTGATCGTTGATCTAGATCTCGCCTCCAGATCTGAAAAGATATAATAAGATGGATTTTAACCCTAATAAAAAGTAGAGAGAAACAGATATACAGAGAAGGGTTGTATGTTCATAAGAGATGAACAATAAGTCATTTTGAGATGAAGCCTAGATCAATTAGAATGACAGAGCAGTGAAAAGCAGAGAGAAGACATATCAAATTAAGAGATCAAAGAGGTTATTGAAAAGAGAAGATCCATCATCAGCATCTAAGTGCATAACGAAGGATCACTACTTGGAACATTCTAACAGGTGTATCAGGTTAAATATCTTAACAAAGTGGTTTTAATAGACCATTTAAAATCTCTTAGCTGAGTGCTTACTTTACTGTAAGTTGAAATCCTTTAAAAAGGTAGATTGTAATGATTTGTAGTTCTTAACAGAATAGACCTTTAACCAGGTAGATTGCATATTGTAATCAAACTTTTGTAGCCCTAACAGGCACACTTTATTGTTGCAATAGTGAAGATCTTGTGGGTATCATCCCCACCCCAGTTCTACCTATTTGGGTTTCTGGGTTACCAATATTCTGTGTTGTGACTTACATATTTGATGTTATGGATGCTGTATGATGTTAGGTTAAATTCATATTTGTATGAATATGGATAAATTTGTTTTAAGTGGTGTATTTTGAAGATCTGATTCACGCCCCCTCTCAGTATCTTTCTTTCCCATTCTTGTACTTCCAACAATTGGTATCAGAGCACAGTTCACCTACAAAAGCTTTGAATTAGCTTGTGAGTATAGATCTTGAGATGGAGGTTTACAAGTTGGGAAAAGTCATTGAGAATAAAAAGATTGAGATCTAGCTAGCATTACATAAGCTTGAGATAGAAAGACAAGAACTGAAGAAATCATTGATAGCTAGGAAATATTTGGCCAAACAAATGAATGATACTCATTACCAGGAAGATGATACTGCAAATCTATTTTAGAATGAAGATTCCACTAAGAGCAATGCAACAATTACAGATCTACTGGAAAAGAACAATGCACTGTGTGAAGAAGTTAGAAACTTGAAAAGAGAACAAGAAATGCAGATAGTGAGACTGTGTGAAGTATTGGAACAAAAGAAGAAAGCTGAAGATGACAAAACTATGGTAGAGGAAGACAAAAGAGTAATATCTGTCAGACTTGATGAAAGGACACATGATGTGCAGATGATGAAAATCAATCAGGTTGACATGGAAAATCAACTGCTACTTGCAAATCAGGAAATTAGTAGGAAAGATATGGAAATGATAAATCTGAGATCTAAGAACAATCAATTGAAAGATGATCTGAGATCTGAGAAGGAACTTAATGAAAGTTTGAACAAACCTAATGAAGCTTTGACTCATTTTGAAAATTTGATGGAAGCATCAAGAAGGTCAAAGGATTCTTCTGGATCAGGTCACATGGAACTAAAGACATCTGCTGAGAAAGGAGAATCATCTAAGAATGGTGAAAGGAGGAATGCAAAAAAAAAGAATAACAAGCCTGTTTTCCACCATTGTGGAAAACCAGGGCATACATAAAACATTTTCTGAAGCAAGAAAGGTAAGTCAAATCCTAAAACTAAGTTTAATGGTTACTATTTTAATTGCAAGAAATTTGGACATAAAGCACATGAATGTTGGGCTGAAGCAAGTGATGCACCCCCCAAACCAAGATTTAATGGTTACCACTACAAGTGTTAGAAACATGGTCATAAGGAACAAGACTGTAGATCCAATGCTAAACAGAAATGGATAGCCAAGACACAAACAAAAGCATCCAAGAAAGGCAACACTTACAACTAGGATTATAATACAAGACAAAGTTGTCATTACTGTGAAGAATATGGACATGCACCTGAAGATTGCTTAAAGACACATGTCAGAGGGAAATCTAAGAGTTGGTTGTATGGAAGCTTAGTTTTTTTTAGTTGTTTGAAGATAGGACACACTAAGAGAGAGTGTAGGACAAGATTTCCTGCTCCTACTATTGAAGAAATAAGAGAACAGATGAATCAAACATGGGTAAAGAAAAAAGAGTCAAGTAGTAGTGAATCCACTGAAGCTGAGGTCACCCAATCCAATGGATCAGGTGATCACACCATCTCCAACTGAGAAATAGAGGTATGTAAGGAACTGTATTCAAATTTTAAAATCTTACATTAGCTCCTAATATATAAATGTGCCAAAGTCCATATCTGCATATGATAAGATGTACCAAGACATGTTTGTGACAAATGCCAAGAACAGTTTCTTGCACTATAGGTGCTGAGTTGGTTGGTTGAGTAAGTCATGTGATGGCCGAGTGGTATGAAAGTTGTGTTAGTCAGCTAATGACAGCTAGCTTGCACTAACTTAATGGGAAAAATATTTAATGCTTACCTACCTTGACCTTTTGAGTCTATATATGGACGAACGGTCTACTATTCACTTTTACCTTGCAATTTTTAGCATTTACAGAGTGATCAAAGAAGTTGCAGAATTGATCTAAGAAAATTTTATTTTGATAATTTCATCAGCGTGCCGTCGGCAACCCTAAGTTGAAAATCACGAAGTGATTGCTTGCCGAGGTACTCTGTTCTTCATTTTTGAACCCTAACTTCAAGAGATTATGGATGCAAGTTCTTCCGCACCAGTCAAGGGAATGAAGGAGGATTTGAATCAAATTAAGCTATTAAGGAGTGATGCATGCGCACCACCAAAATTTCACGCCGTTCCAGAAAGCCCAATTATGAGTGATTTGAATAGATCCCTCTCATCGATCCTGCCAAAGGTACTTATGATTCATGATGTTAGGTCATGTTACATTGTTAAAATTGATGAAGTGGGCAACAGTGAATTAAGAAATTCCTATGACAAGTTGTGTGAGAATTAAATTCTGAAGGACGAATTCAAACATCTAGCCGAGAAAGGGTTAACACATGCCCTAGACTTTCTGACAGAATTCAAGGATGAATGGATTAAGGTTGTCCTAAGCTGAGTTCATAATATGCATATGTGGCTGGACAATGGACCAGTAAAGATCACAAAAGATATTATTCATAGAGTTACTGGGTATCACATTATTAGTGGAAAATAGACTATGAGAGACCAAAGCAAAGAAGAGATAGAAGCTAACACTGGAGTAGGTTGGAACAATAGGGGAATGACTATTTCTACAATTACAGACTTGGAAATTGATTTTGGAGTGAGAGTGATTTCTCACAAATTCTATCAGTCAAGCCAACTAGATAGTGTTCCCTGTATAGTCATCGACTAGGCATGGAAGATAGTGAAAAAGGATCACACTTATGACCTTGCCAAGCTGTAGTTGACACAAATAGCCAAGAACTTACAATCAATCAGGAAAGCCAAAATCTCATCATGTAAGTTTGGCTCTTTGTTAATGTGTATATTTTTATATATACAAAAGTCATTTCCTACTCTAGGAAATATTGTATGGAAAAAGGACATACCCATCACTTTACAGATTAGTGAATGTATTCAGAAATTGGGCAGTAATTTCAATAGTATAATGGGAAGCTATTTTATGGAATTCAAAAAGAGAGTGAGGTTGAGGACCAGAATTCCCAATTCACTTGTGGAGAAGCACTATGATGAGATATGTTTCTTAGTAGATATAGACTACACATACATTTAGGCTATGACACCTAGGGTATCATGGCTGGAGCCATTTCCCTATGAAATTAATATTGATGAAGCATCAACAACTATTACTACACTCCTAGTAGAGGAGATTGATACTAGAGCTAAAATATTTGGAAATTTTGATGAAGCTAAGGCAAAGATTTTGATGAATCTTAAGGCAGGAACCATGGAGAGAAAAAGGAAAAAGATTGTGAAAAACCTGAAAAAGATGGTTGGCTTGCCGAGTGATGAAGAGTTAGAGGATGCACCTCTAGACATATCTACTGGACAAGGTGAAGATGTATCTAAGAAACAGGAAGTAGAAGTCAGTGAACCTGAAGAAGAGGTCAATGCAAAAGCAAAAGGGAAGAGGCCAACAGTAACAAAGGTAACAAAGCCGATACAAGAAAAACCCAGGGTTACCCCTCCCATTGCAAATCTTCCAAGGACAAGGGCATCTATCACCACATCACGAGTAGAATAGAATAAAGTCTATGGAAAGAATATTGGAGAAAGTAGTTCTAGATCAAGGACTATATTAGCAACAAAGGCTGGGCCGAGCCTACAAGTTAAAAGACCAAGAATAAAATTGCAATTGGATCCAGAAAGTGAAGAGGATATGACTAAAACTGATGAAACCAACAATATACCAACAACATCATTTAAGAAACCTACAGATATTGATGAGGTTTGTGAGAAATTGAGAAATTCTGTAGGGTTATCTAGTTTTAAGTTTATAAAGTATGAAAAATTGAAGATAGGAGACAAACATAAGGTTCAGGAGGCTCTTCTAGATATGATGTGTAATTGCAAATTAACCCCTACAACAATAGGAAATAATGTGCCGAGTGAGTTGTATGAATTCCTATCTGGCAAGTGGGAATTTTCACTCACAACTGAAAGACAAATTAGGGAAGGTACTTTAGCTCAAGTCATTCCTGAGGTAACAAAGAAATAGAGAGTAAAATTTGTTGAAGAATAAAAGCACAAATTTCTACCCAAACAGAGAGGTTATGCTATTCTGAAGAATGATATTGAAGGGATAGTACAACAGAGTACTAGAATTTGGAAAGAAGTTTTTGGACTAATTATTTCAAAAGAAAAAAAAACTGATGAAGGAACATCTAAGCCAAAGGATAAGGAAATTGAATCCACTCCTGTACCATAGATTTCAATAGTTCATATTTCAACTAAGTCTGAGAAGACTAGGATAGATGCACAAGAGCAATCAAAGACAGTTAACACTATTGATCTGACTATTGACAATCCAATTATTGTGACAATTGATGACTCTAGAAATTAGGATGCTGAGGGTCAGGATGAGCTGAGGGACTCAACTATTGAATCACCTATCAAGGAAACTGGAGAAGAAGAAGAGAAGAGCATAGAAGAAGAAGAAGGAAATAAAAAAAATCTGAAGATAAGGATGCTCAAGATGAAGCAGAAAAGGAGAAAACAATTGAACAAGAGGTAATTGTTCAACATTCACCTATTTTAGAGGTTGTAAAATCAGTTCTAGATAGTAGTGAGGAGATAAAAGATACTAATAGTGAGCCTAAAGAACAAGAGGCAATGCAAGTGTTGGTTGAACTACCACATTCTAATCATCAACTCCCACTGAAACCAAGATAGGAAGTATACCTGATCAGTAGGAAATTCTGATTGGACTCAAAGATGTGATGGTGACAACTACTAAATTTGGAAAAGGTACTGTAGAAATGAAGCCGAGCAGTAGTTCACCTGAATTCAAGAGGAGGCAAGTTATGAAGAAGAAGTCTCTGATTCTAGATGTCACATTAGATGAAGTTATTGTGATTCCACCATGGGATCCCAATGTTTTGTCTTATGAATAGATTGAGACTCTTCAGGAGTTACTTAAGAGGAAGAAGAGATAGGAGGAACTAAAAAGGGAGCAGAAGAAAAATAAAGTGTTACATGACATAAAAGATATATTTGTAAAGGCTTTTGACATGGAGGATGAAAATCCTCAAGCCCCTATTCTTGAACAGCTAGTTCACATTGTGCTAAAGGTAAATGATGACAATATTGAAGCCAATGAAAAACTGTTGCAATGGTTAGAGTGAAAATTTGAGAACAAGGTACTTGCAAAAATCTTAGGAGATATTGTGGTTAAACAGGTTGAACTTTCCTCTCTGGTCAAAATTTTAGAAGGTGTTGCAACAAATGTCTATTCATTGTATAAGAGGTTATTTGATGTGGAATTCTTCACAAAGGACAATCAACAGACTTTAGAGAAATTGCAACTAGACCTTAACAACTGGAAGTTCACTGAGTATGGATGCTAGCACTAGCTCCTTACATTTTAACAGGCTAACTTATGCTCAAAGGAGGATAGCCAAGCTCATGGATGAAGATGGTCAGATTAGGACCAAGTTGATTACTATTCAAAAAAGTCTGATACCTCATCTAGAGTTCATTCAGAAAGAAATTTCATTTGCAAATGAATTGATTAAGAGAGACTCTTATCTCTCAACTGCAAAAAGCTTTGTAAGTCTAGCTGCTGAGCTAGAAGTGAAAATAGAGGTTATGAATTTTGTCAAAGACAGTTGGGAATTTGCATTTGAGTCTACCTTACAACTTCATAAATAATTTTTGGACAAGTATAACTTGACCCCACCAGCTATCAGTGACAAAAACAAGGGGGAAACTGAAGGAGATCAGAACAGGATTGACAAGGATATAGTTTAAAGGAGATCAGAATAGGTATCCATGTATATATATATTTTTTGCAGGCATGTTTACTGTGTAAAGTTTTGTATATAGTATGATGTATATTCCTAGGGGGAGTACAGTATGTACTTAGGAAATATTTTGAATGGAATGAATTTTAATGATAAGTGTGTTTTTTCCACTAATATCAAAGGGGGAGATTGTTAATCCCTAAGTTCTATTGATGATTAGTGACCCACACTTAGTCATTTACTTAGGCAGTTTTAGTTGGTTATCACTGTTGCCAAGCTAAACATTCAAGGCTGAGAAACATTGTCGATCAAGTTTTAGGTTGCCGAGTTACATCATGCTGAGCTGAGTAGAATATTAAGTGCTGAGCATCAGAGATGTGTTGTACCAAGCAGAACAATTTTTGCATACATGTCATGATTAATTCAAACTTTGATGTAATCAGTTAAGGCCGACTTGTATGAGATCTGAGCTAACATTTGTACACATTTAATATTTGTCTACTGAGTTAATTTCTCATTTAATTTTTTTATACTATGCATGGCATGGAGCAAATCAGGAAATCAAAATGCATTGGAGGTATAAACAACAGAACTTGATCATTGATCTAGATCTTGCCGCTAGATCTGAAAAGATATAATAAGATGGCTTTTAACCCTAATAAAAAGAAGAGAGAAAGAGATATATAGAGAAGGGTTGTATGTTCATAAGAGATGAACAACAAGTCATTTTGAGATGAAGCCTAGATCAAGCAGAATGATAGAGCAGTGAAAAGCAGAGAGAAGACATCAGATTAAGAGATCAAAGAGGTTATTGAAAAGAAAAGATCCATCATCAACATTTGAGTGCATAACGGAGGATCACTACTTGAGACATTCTAACATGTGTATTAGGTTAAATCTCTTAACAAAGTGGTTTTAGCAGACCGTTTCAAATCTCTTAGCTGAGTGCTTATTTTACTGTAAGTTGAAATACTTTAACAAGGTAGATTGTAATGATCTATTGTTCTTAACAAAACAGACCTTTAACTAGGTAGACTGAATATTGTAATCAAACTTTTGTAGCCCTAACAGGCACACTTTATTGCTGCAGTAGTGAAGATCTTGTGGGTATCATCCCCACCCTAGTTTTACCTATTTGGGTTTCTAGGTTACCAAAATTGTGTGTTGTGAGTTACATATTTGATGTTATGGATGCTGTCTGATGTTAGGTTAAATTCATATTTGTATGAATGTGGATAAATTTGTTTTAAGTGGTGTAGTTTGAAGATCTGATTCACCCCCCTCTCAGTATCTTTCTTTCCCATTCTTGTACTTCCAACACTTGAAACATTTTGTGTTGCTGATTTGTGGTACAATTCAAAATAATTCAAGTGAAATTACCTTTTTTTTATTAATTCTATCCGATCTCCATAATTCATTTAAATTCAATGCAGTAGCTTCTAGCTTTGATTGTGTATGTATTTTGGCATCAATGTTTGAGATCACACTCTGTGATCCATCATGAGGATGTGAGAGAGTGCCGAAAATGTAAAATTATAAGATGCAGACAAGCCTCCCTCACATCTCTGCACTTTCTTACATCTTGTAATTTTACATCTCTTGATGAGTAGCTGAGGTTTGTCTCTATCTTATAATTTAACATCTCTTGCACTCTCTCACATCTTGATGATGGATCACAGTGTGTGATGTGAAATGTTGATGCCAAAAATACATACACAATCAAAGCCATAAGCTACTACATTGAAATTTTTTAGTTACTTTGTTAAGATTGGATGGGAATTCCTCCTCACAAAGTGGAATCTTTTAAGTCATCATTCACACTTTCTTCTTCCATTCATGCTTAGGTAATTTATGTGATGACACAATTTTATTCTAACCTAGCTCCTTGAGATCTAATATAACTGAAATTATATCAGATATGCTCACGAGTGTACTATAAGTATTGGTATTGATCTTATTATAATTTTAGGGCAACAAAGCACACAATAAGCCAAAACATGTACTCTTGCCTCTAGTATCCTTTCACCTCCATCCTTGATTTTGGTTACTATAACTAGATCCCCCCCAAAAAAGTGAAATTCTTGCATTAAAAATCTCTCAAATTGCTTAATAGCTTCCTCTGACATGCTCATAACTCGATATACCATCAACAAATGAAATTCTTGCATTAAAAATCTCTCAAATTGCTTAATATTTTCCTTTGAGATGATAATTACCAGATCTACCATCAACAAGTGCAATTTGTACATTAAAAATCTCTCAAATTTCTTAATAGCTTCCTATGAGATGCTAATTAGTGGATCCGCCATCAAAAAGTGCAATTCATGCATTAAAAATCTCTCAAATTGCTTAATAGATCCTCTGAGATGCTAATAGCTGACTTGAGATTGTTGGTTTTTCTCATAAAGTTAGCAAGAAAAACTAGATTAAGATCACATCAAACATCTTTTGAGACAAGATGCCATTTGACAAAATGAAAACCTTCTATAATAATATCTTCTTCAAGAATAAGTTTCAAATTATTAAACAAGAGATCAAACTTTAGTTTTTTAAAGGACAAGTTGATGCATTGAGGAGGGTCATCCAACTTAGGAATTGACTTGATGAATTAAATGAATATTGTCCACTTAAATGTATTTGCACCAAGGATTTCTATTTGTCAAAATGTATATCATCTTCTTCTACACATGATTCCAAAAGATTTTTCATTGCTTTGGCTACATGACCCTATTTGTCAAAATGCATATCATCTTCTTCTACACATGATTTATATTTGTTAGGCATATACTTTCTCTTTGAAGCAATCTCAACAATTTTTATAAGATTGAAAATTCAAAGATCATTGTGCCTTCATAATTCTTTCTTGTTTATTTAAGGAGGCCCCTATTTTCCTAACCAATTTCTCAATTCTCCTGTTGAAGTTTCTTTTCCTTGAGACTTTGACAAGGCTACCAAATTAGTCCACCTCGTAGATGTGAATTGGTATTTTAATTTTACCTAATTCACATACTTTGTTATTGAGTAGGCATTCAACCGATCTTCATCACATTAAGAAGGTTCACCCTATTCACAAAAAGACTGAGATAGCAGAGGCCTTTTGTCAATTTGTGAGAGAAAGTTTTGAGGACATTTGAAATTGAAGAAATTGAACATAACATTGAATCGGGTTGAAATACAGAAAATTGAAATTATGGTAATATATATCTGACGTGTGTGCATCAAGTTATTTGTCTGATGTGTGCCTCAGTTATAATAGTTACAAATTGGTTGAAACTATTCCTAACTAGTAGCACATCTTCTACTAACATCTTGCATGCTAATGTGAAGGGTGCAAGGGATGTGCTAGTAGGTCTTATTTTGGAGAAGGATAAAATCATCCTAGTGCTTGATTTTGAGGTGAAATCAATGATTTTAAGGCTGAAAATGATACATTGATGGTGGAACACTATAAATCCTATAACATTTTTGAATATAAAAGAGAGATCATCATGGAGTGACTTTGGGATGAAAATCTCAAGAAGAACAAGGGGAACATCATCTACTAGTAGAATGAAATCAACACATATCACGGGGTAGGTATATGCATGTTCTTTTATCCTTCATCTTGAAAAAGAGCAGAATTTGTTCTGTTCTTGGCTGGAAACATTATGTGCAACTTGGTTCTTTCTTTGAATGCATTTTAAATTTTGTTATCAATCATTCTTTTGGATGTAGGCTGAAATTCATTTTAACTGGCTGTAAAATTATGATTCCAGGGACAACCAACCATTTTAGTTGATGATAGACTCAAACTTTTAGGTTGTAGGTATGTCAGATACTCTTCATATTTCTTGTTTCTTGTGCTTTTGCTACAAATTATGCTTAAGTCCATTTGACCAGATATAAAGGAATTCAAAACAAATTATGTTTATCATTTTCCTATCTTAGGTAGTTGTCTTTGCAAAACATATACCTAGGGAGATAGAAGAATAGGAGAGGGATACAAAGCTAGAGGCTAGCCATGTTTCTTATTGCTAGCTCCAAGACAATTTGACAATCACTTTTCTAGAAAATAGCAAATTGGAAGCTATCTACCAAGAAGCTATAGAAAGTTGTTTTGTTGCTAATGTCTTATATTTTTGCGATTGGAAGTTTTGCAACTGATTGTTTAGAGGTACTAACTTTTTATTTTTGGCTTTAAATTATTGAACATCAAAAGTGGATAATGATTGGTTAGTATATCTGCAGTTCCCCATCCTTAGGTTATCATCTTTGTTATATTTTTGTTCAAGTGATCATCTATAAAAGAGATTTAAGTGTCTTTGTTTTCAATTTATTGAATTTTCTTTTGGAGTTGATTTTACATTGCCTTACTCTTTTAAACCAATCACATCCTCTAGATGTTCATTATTTTTATAATAGGAATCTAACAACCAAGTCAAAATTTACAGAAATAGGAAACAAAGAAATTCATAGGGCTATCAAGGCCCGCTCAATATATTATAAGAAATAAAAATATTAAAGAATTATACTACTAAAGCTACTGGATCTGCGACAAATATGTAAGGCCCTAGACAAAGACCTATGAAAGCTTTCAATTTCTAGAAATATAATAAAATGCATGTACATTTTTCTGAAGGTTAAATGACCTATTTGTAGTCCAACTCTTCTGATTTTTGTGGAGATTAATACAAGGTTTTTTGGTTGAGAAAATTAGGTTTGGATAGAAAAGCAACTAAATTCTGACTAAAACAATATACATGATTTTCTGGACATCTCTGTCAGATGAGACATTTCAACTATCTTACAAAATTTTTCAATAAGATTTTTCTATAGTCACCCTTTGGAGTCTGGTTAGTAATTACTCCTACCTATCTTGACAACAACTTCTTGTTCAATCAAGATTGCATTCATATGAAATAGTATGATGGTGAAGGTGTTCACTACAAACAAGTTAGCAGGCCTGACTTTCTTGTAATAGGAGGCTAACATCATTGATATCTACTAAATGTGCAAGCCCATAGATTGGGTGTAAAACATGCATAGAATCTGGCTGGCTGCCAAACATAAATTAGAATGTCTGTATATAGCATCAAGTTGCAAAAGTTAGAAACTTTGAGGTTTTAATGGTTTTGTTGCAAATTTGCAAACCATAAGATCCAAGCTTCAATGAGATGATAACATTTCACCCTGCTCTCGATGAGTACCCATGTCAAACAAATAGATGTGAAATCATCTCTAATTTTCTTCTCCAATAGAATTCACTGAAGATGAAAAATAACAGTTTGATTTTGTTGTTTCTTGAAAATGAAAAATACTGAAAATTCAATTCAAATTCAAGTGAGCACATTTTGAACCATATTTTGTGGCCAATGTAACTACCAAAAGGTCTTTAATGGTACCAATGATGAAAATATACACCATGAAAGCTTTTCATTGAGGTCTGAAGCAGCCATAGTTACAGACTGCTAGAAGTAAAAAAAATTCTAGCTAAACCAGTGATAATATTTTAGATGGAACCAATTATAGAACCATACAAGCATCATACACATCATTGTGTTTTAATAGATCCATATATAATTAGATAAGTGTTGAAGTACTAGGTTTTTCAGATCATAAAAGATATCACTTAGTATCGGGCATCTAATGCTTCCATCCTTGAATCAACCTCTCTCTTAGACTGTCAATAGGCATCGGGCATATCCAATGCTACTTTCATGAATCAACCTTTTTGGCACTCCTTGGGATGTACCTCAATATATAG
>MU228327.1:1072576-1092448 GCA_018584345.1 Thuja plicata
ATGCTTCAATGGTTAAACTAAAACAAAATGACCTATTTCTAATGCAACTTGAATTGCAGATTTTCAGATCTATTTAAGTACATTACCTCTCTAATCAATGTATCAATTCAATTCTTTTGTGCTCCATAATTTCTACTCTATGATGCTATGTTCACTATTCATCGATGTCTGTAGAATTCCTTAGCTCTACTTAAGCTTGATTGATCAGTACTGCATGAAGTTGTTCTTCATCAGTTTCTCTTCAGAATCCTCTTTCTATTCACTCCCCTTAATCCCCTTTTCATGTGATACGGAAATGAATTAAACTTGTCTCTTATATAGACATGATATTCACTGTTTCTTGATTCTTGATTCTTAATTCTTGGCGTGAAAAACAATCCAACCAATTTGATTTAAAACATAACTCCTGATTTATCTCATAGTTATCTTTATTTCAACTATACAAATCTTCTTTAAATCAATTACATAACTCTGGTTGAATAAAACAAAGAAAACAACTAGTTAAGTCTATCTTTGGCTCTTGCCAGCTAGATATTTTTTCATTTTATGAACTCTCTATTCCATCAGTCAACTCTTCAGTTAGTCACTGGTTACAACTGCTTGTTCCATCGGTGTGAATTTAGTTAGCTTCGGGATCTCCATCCGTCGGGAAACTCTACTTGTAGCTTGTCGGGCATCCTGTGGTTTTGCTTTGTCAGGCAATGCTATCTTCTGCTGGTCGGGTATCACTGTGACTTTTTTTATTTTCCTTTACCGATGGTGTGCACTCCATCAGTGTTATCTGTCACTTAGTGAATACTTGACTTTTATGCATTGCTTAAAGCATAACCTTTGTTCGATTGATTCTCTGAAGTCTTTGGCATTATGTACATGACCGTACAGATGATATCAAGTTGACATCAATGACAATACAAACCATTAATTGATTTAATGCCTTGCATTAACTTCAAATTAACATTGTCAAACATTTAATCAATTACATGTCATCAGAAATATCAACTAAGATGGAGTATATGACTGATAATGGAATCATGAAAGAAGAATACAAGCACATTGATCAGTTGAGAATAATGAAAATTATGGAATTATGTGAATTTGATGAAGATGAATGGTTTAAGCTATTGTTGAGCAGGGTTCATGATCAGTTCATTTGGATAGGTGATAATCCTGTGAAGATTTGTAGTGACCTAATTCATCAAATCTGTCAACTGGACAACACCGGAGTCATTCCTATTGCAGAAAAACTTGTAAAGAAAGAAGTGAAAAATAAAATGATAGAAAGATCTCTTGGACTGGAAAGTGGAAGTACTACATCCCTTCCCACTCCTAAGGTAGAAATGGTAGACAGTTGTAACACCCTAAAATTGGCATCTTGCAACCCTAACCAATTTTGTTGCATTTGTCATTCTTCTAAATCATCAAAGTCCTATTGTACTAGGCAATTCTGAGTTTTGACCGAATCTACTCAACCTAAGTGTCAAATGTAGAAAATCCTAAATCTGCATCAATCATACATTATATTTAATTCCTAAAATATCAATTAGCTAAACAAACCCTATGATTGAATTAATTTAATTATAAAGTTTATGCAGCAATGGCAAGCGGATGCTTCAAACAGTGAGCAAATGGTAAGGTCCAATCCCTCATCACCCAAAGTAAAAGGGTCAAGTGCTAGATACCTATCATAGGTATAGTAAAAGGACTAAGGTTATCACAACCCAACTATGCAAGGTAACCTAATCACTAGGATTACCAAAGTCCTAAGCACCAAAATCCAAGGATTCACCAAGAAGTCTCTTTAGCCCAAAAAACAATCAAGCCCCAAGAAATGACTTATAAGACTAGGGGTGGCCTAAAATCACTATCATGGCCTATTGAGGTCCTATTTCTTTAGTTCCAATGGTTGTTTCATTCAAAAGAAACCCATAACACTAAGATGCTTCACAACCTAAGGATTTGGCTTGTAGCCCTTTCCAGAGGGTAATTTGGATATAAGTCAAAATGTTTCCAAAATAGATGTTGAATTGGTTAGGGATTCTGATACCCTTTAAGGCTTCACTAAACATATCCAAGCACCAAGGAGTGGAGGTAAATAGAAGACACTGCTGTCACAAGTTTTAGACCAGACTAATAGGTCTAATTAGGGCTCCAAATGCACTACAAGTGCTCTTTCTCCTATGAAAAAACTCAAAATAACCATAGAGGCATGTGTGGAAATGTAAAAAAACTCAGAATCCAAGATTTGAGACCTTGATGAATCCCCAACCAAAATGTATAGTGACTGTCCTAAGTCACAAATTGGTGCACACATAGAGATGTGCACCTAGGATCTTGTGGAAAACTCATTCCTCTGCAAATCCACACTCCTAACCTGAAAAATATGGAAATAAATTGAAAAAGGTTGAATTCCACCAAGGGGCATCAATTTCCCATGGTGGAATTGGTCCAAACAACCAAGCCCTATGAGAACCCTAGTTTTAAGCCTCAAATCCAGGCAGTTCCACTAAAAACCCGATATCTTACAATCTAGGGCAGATCAACACATGAGATCAACTAAAAATGGAAGAATATTCAAGATTTCAACTTTTGGAATCATTGTTTCATGCCCTCACATCCATACCTATCCGTACAGTGGTCTAAATCACGAAATCTATAGAGAAATGATGGTTATTTTATTGATAGTTGCCAAAATTACATTGTGTCCCCTAACACCCACCTGTAAGGGCTTATGTAGGGCAATCCCAATGGTTACATGACCTATTTGAATTAATTATCTATTTGGGAGTTGTGATTACAAGTTTGACAACTTTTTAAGAAAGTTGCTCGAAAGTTGCTTGACAACTTTTAGAGCAACTTTTGCCTCTTTTGCAATTTTGCAAGACTAATGACCAAACTTGGTCCTAACTTTATTCTAGTGATCCAACATGGATCTAAAACCTTGAAAACATGAAAAATACTAAGATCCTATGATTTTATGTCTATTGACCACTTTTGACCATAGTAAGCCAGGGGCTTATAATTGTGCCAATCCTGGAACTAGGCCTCACAACTTGGTCTAGGTGCCTGATTGATATAACTAGACGAAACTAGCTATGTTTAGAATTATTAAGGTCATTGTTTGTTGAGTCTAGAGTAGGTTGTCCTGCACCATACTCCCCTTGAGCTTTAAAACTCAAGTTCCTACTTGAGGATAATTGCTCCACTGAAGTCCCATGTTGTTTGATTTGATCTTTGGTCAGCCATGTAGCATCTATGTTGGAGAGTCCCTTCCATTTGACTAGGTACTGCATATACTTCTTGGTTCTGGTCTGCCTTAGTAAATTTGTGTCCAAAATTTTTTCTAACTCCACTGGTTTTCTTTGGGGAAGATCAATAACATAGTCTTCATTGTTGATGTTTGTTTCCTCACCTTGTTCATTCATTGCATCTGTTGTAGCTTTGTAGATGGTAAGGTCTGTAATATTAAATATTGGAGATATTTGCAAAGTTGGAGGAAGGGAGATTTCATAGGCATTCTCACCTATTTTGTTAATTATGTTGTAGGGGCCTACTTTCTTCATTTTTAGTTTGGAGTATCTACCCTTAGGTAGTCTCTCCTTCCTTAGGAAGGCCCAAACCTTGTCTCCTACTTTGAAGTGGACCTCTCTCCTTCTTTTGTTAGAATTTTCTTTGTACTTCAAACTAGATCTTTGAAATGTTTCTTTTACTTGCTGCTGCACCTTTGTGATGAGATCTGCCAGTTCTTGGCCTTGTGCACTGATTTTGAAATCAGAGGGGAGTTCCATCAGATCCAATGGTCCCTTGGGGTGCAAACCATATATTGCTTGGAATGGAGTTTTACCGGTTGACCTATTTATGGAGTCATTGAAGGTAAACTCTATTTGGGGTAGAATTGTATCCCAAATTTGTGAGTATTGCTTGGTTAGGCATCTTAAAATATTTCCTAGGGACCTGTTTACTCCCTCAGTCTGCCCATCTATCTGTGGGTGATAGGCAGAGCTATAGGTTAGATTTGTACCCAACTTCTTGAAGAGTGTCCTCCAAAAGTGTCCTTGGAACTTTACATCCCTGTCTGATACAATTTTCTGAGGTAAGCCATGAATTATAACTACTTCTTTGAAGAAGAGATTGGCTATATGAGATGCATCATTTATGCTCTTGCATGGCACAAAGTGGGCCATTTTGCTGAACCTATCCACTATGACAAATGCACTATCAAATCCTTGCTTGGTTTTAGGTAGTCCCATTGCAAAATCCATTGATATGGACTCCCAAGGTCTTGAAGGGATTGGTAAGGGTTGGTAGAGCCCTTGATTTGTTGTCATCCCTTTAGCTTGTTGGAAAATAGTACAGGATTCAATAAAATTCTTAACTTCATTGTTCAACTTGGGCCAAAAATAACTCCTTTTCATCATGTCTGATGTCTTGTCAATGACAAAGTGACCTCCTAAGCCACCATAATGCTTTTCCCTTACTATGTTTTTCCTCATTAAGCACTTTGGTATACATAGTTGTGCTCCCTTGAATAGAAGCTCATTCTAAATCAGATATTTAGAGAAATCAGTGTGATATATTCCCTCCATTTTTGTGCAAATCTGATATACTTCTGCAAAATTAGGGTTATCCGAGTACAAGTGTTTGAGGGACTCAATTCCCACACTTTGTAATTGAACTTCTTCAATAATACCAATCCTTCTACTAAGGGCATCAGCAAATTTGTTTGCTACACCCTTTTTATGCTTAATGTTGAAGGTATAGGCATGCAATTTCTCTACCCATTTGAGATGCCTTACTGAAAGTTTTTCTTGTGAATTGAGGAAGCTTAATGCATGATTGTCAGTGTAGACTAAAAAATCTTTTGGGATCAAATAGTGCCTCCATTTCTTGAGGGCCTGGACCATGGCATAGAGCTCTAGGTCATAAGTGGAGTACTTTCTTTTGGCTTCATTCAATGTCTCTGAGAAGAAAGCAACTACCCTGCCTTCTTGGCTTAGGACTGCTCCTATAACCAAATTGCTTGCATCTGTCTCCACAGTGAAGACCTTTTTGAAATTAGGGAGGACCAAGATAAGGTATTGGGAAACTCTATTCTTCAAGTATTGGAATGCATCATTGGCTTCCTTTGTCCATGCAAACCTAGTCTTCTTTCCACCTTTGGTTGTTTCAAGCATTGGTGCACATACATGACTAAAATTTTTGATGAACTTCCTATAGAATGTTGCAAGCCCATGGAATATTCTTACATCACCTTGATTCTTTGGTGGAGTCCAATTAATGATTGCATCTACCTTCTTAGGATCCATCTTGAGGGTACGTTTTGAAATAAAAAAACCTAGGAATACTAGTTCCTTTCTCATAAACATGCATTTTTCCAAGTTGATTACCAACTTGTGCTAATGGAGTCTTCTTAGTACCTATTCCACATGATCAAGATGGTCTTCCTTGCTATGACTAAATATTAGTATGTCATCAAGGTAAATAACAACAAATTTGCCAATAAAATCAATGAATATCTCATTCATAAGCCTCATAAAAGTGCTAGGGGCATTGCTTAAGCCAAAGGGAATTACTAACCATTCAAAAAAACCTTCAGTAGTCTTGAATGTTGTTTTCCATTCATCTCTCAGTTTGATTCTGATTTATGGTAACCAGACTTTAGATCTATCTTTGTGAAGTAGCAAGCACCTCCTAGTTGATCCAATAGGTCCTCAATCCTTGGCATGGGGAACCTATATCTTATTGTGATCTTGTTTAGGGCCTTTCTGTCCATGCATAACCTCCATTTACCATCCTTTTTAGGGGCCAAGAATGATGGTACTGCACATGGGCTGAGACTCTTTTGAATGAGTCCTCTTTCCATCAATTCAGTGACCTATTTTGCAATCTCTGCATATTGCAATGGTGTCATTTTGTATGGTGCCTTATTAGGCAGGGATGAGCCTAGTATCAGGTCTATTTGATGACTAATGTCCCTAATGGGAGGGAGGCTAGTGGTCAGGTGACTAATATTTACATCTTTATACTTTTGCAGCAGTTTTATGGCTTCATTTGGTATGGGCTCATTTTGATCAGATCTGATATTATCTTTGGGCTTTGAGATTAAGACAAATGGATCAATATCAGATTCTTTCAAGGTTTTTAACATCTCTTTCTCTCCCATGATGATCAAAGTGGGTTCTTTTGCAGATTTTTTATCTGGTAGGGGCTTCATAGTAAAGGTCTTCCCATCTTTAGTGATGGAGTAGGTATTCTTCCTATAATGGTGTATGGCATCTACATCAAATTTCCAGGGCCTGCCTAGAAGGATGTGTGAGGCATCCATTTCAACCACATCACAAAGAACTTTGTCTTTAAAATCTGCAATAGAGAATTCTATCCATGCTTGTTTTGTTACTAGAGTTTTTTGGCCTCTTGTTAACCATGAAACATGATAGGGGCAAGGGTGTGGCATTTTAGAGCGGTTTAACTTCTAAACCATTTCACAAGATACAAGATTTTCAATTGAACCAGAATCTATAAGTAGATTGCATACCTTTCCATGACATTTGATTTTTGTTCTGAAGAGATTTTTCCTTTGTGGAGGTTCTTGGGTTTGTGGTACTTGAAGGAAGACCTTCCTCATCATCAAGCATACTCCTTCCTCTAGTTCCAAGTCTCTAGCATCAACATTGTCTTGTTGTTTATCTTCTTAGACAAGTTGTGCCCTCCTCTCACCTTGGTTGTTGTTGTGTCTCTTCTCAGGGCATCTTCCTGCATGGTGTCCCATTTAATTGCAATAGTAACATTTCAATGCTCCATTACCTCTTCCTGAATTTGTCCTTCCCCTATTGAAAGGCCTTCTTCCTCTATAGTTTCATCTTGAATTAGAGTCATTATTTTCTTTTTCCCCTTGGTCAGGGGTCTTGCTGCTGCTGCCACTATTTTGTCCCTTGTTCCAAGAGTTTCCTTTACCTCTAAAGATCTTCCCACTATCATTACTCTTCCCTTTGCCAAAGTCTTGTTTTCTCTTCAATTTTTCCTCTACCTTGAGTGCCATTTGATAACACTTATTGACTGTGGTGGGGCAGTGTAGACCTAGGTCTTCTTGAATGGATACTTTCAAGCCATTCATGTATCTTGCTAGCTTTTCTTCCTCATCTTTAGCCATATTGGTTTTCATACATATTTTTAAGAAATCCTCAGTGTATGAGCCCACATCCATGTTCTTTTGTTTCAGATTTTGCTTCCTCCTATAGAGTTGTACCCCATAGTCCTCAGGTACATATGTCTCTTTGATCAATGCTATCATCCTATTCCATGAATTTATCATGTTCTTCCAATTCTTCACCCTCTCTATTTGGATGAAGTTCCACCAAGTTAGGGCTTCTCCCTTTAACTTGGATCTTGCCACCTTTACCCTCTGTTTTTCAGGGATGTCTTCACATTCAAAGAACATTGTCAAAGCCTCTATCCAATCCAAGGCTAGATTAGCATTCATCTTGCGATTAAAGACCAAAAAATCTATCTTCTCCTCCATGGTTCTCCTTCCCATGGATTTCAAGGCATCTATGAAAGGTCTTTGGTCTACAGGGATATGTTGATAAGGATCATCCTCCTCTTCTTCACTCCCTTCTTCATTTTCAGACCCATCTTTGTCCTTGTCATCAAGCTTCTTCTCAAGTTCTTGAAGCCTCTTAGCTAAGGCTTTATTTGCAGCCTTTGTCTCTCTCACCATCTTTGCTAACTCACTATTTGTGACCCTTGTAGGGATCTCTTCATCTTCAGGAGTAGACATAGCTATGATACCACTTGATGCAGCAATGGCAAGCGGATGCCTTCAAACAGTGAGCAAATGGGAAGGTCCAATCCCTTAACACCCAAAGTAAAAGGGTCAAGTGCTAGATACCTATCACAAGTATAGTAAAAGGACTTGGAGAAGGTTATCAAAACCCAACTATGAAAGGTAACCTAATCACTAGGTTTACCAAAGTCCTAAGCACCAAAATCCAAGGATTCACCAAGAGGTCTCTTTAGCCCAAAAGACAATCAAGCCCCAAGAAATGACTTATAAGACTAGGGGTGGCCAAAATCATTGTCATGGCCTATTGAGGTCCTATTTCTTTAGTTACAATGGTTCTTTCATTCTATAGCAACCCATAACACTAAGATGCTTCACAACCTAAGGATTTGGCTTGTAGCCCTTTCCAGAGGGTAATTTGGACATAAGTCAAAATGTTTCCAAAAGAGATATTGAATTGGTAAAGGATTTTGATACCCTTTAAGGCTTCACTAAACATATCCAAGAACCAAGGAGTGGAGGTAAATAGAAGACACTGCTGTCACAAGTTTTAGACCGGACTAATAGGCCTAATTAGGGCTCCAAATACACTACAAGCGCTCTTTCTCCTATGCCAAAACTCAAATTAAGCATGGAGGCATGTGTGGACATGTAAAAAAAATTAGAATCCAGGATTTGAGACCTTGATGAATCCCTAACCAAAATCTATAGTGACTATCCTAAGTCACAGATTGGTGCACACATAGAGATTTGCACCTAGGGTCTTGTGGCAAACTCATTCCTCTGCAAATACACACTCCTAACCTGCAAAATATGGAAATAAATTGAAAATGGTTGAGCTACACCAAGGGCATCAATTTCCCATGGTGGAATTGGTCCAAACAACCAAGCCCTATGAGAACCCTGGTTTTAAGCCTCAAATCCAGGCAGTCCCACTAAAAACCTGATATCTTACAATCTAGGGTAAATAAACACATGAGATCAAATGAAAATGGAAGAAGACTCAAGGTTTCAACTTTTGGAATCATTGTTTCATGCCCTCACATATGTACCTAACCGTATAGTGGTCTGAATCATGAAATATGTAGAGAAATGATGGTTATTTTATTGATAGTTGCCAAAATTACATTGTGTCCCCTACCACACACCTGTAAGGGCTTATGTAGGGCACTCCAAATGGTTACATCACCTGTTTGAATTAATTATCCATTTGGGAGTTGTGATTACAAGTTTGACAACTTTTTAAGAAAGTTGCTTGACAACTTTTAGAGCAACTTTTGCCTCTTTTGCAATTTTGCAAGACTAATGACCAAACTTGGTCCTAACTTTATTCTAGTGATCCAACATGGATCTAAAACCTTAAAAAAATGAAAAAGACTAGGATCCTATGATTTTAGGCCTATTGACCACTTTTGACCATAGTAAGCCAGGGGCTTATAATTGTGCCAATCTTGTAACTAGGCCTCACAACTTGGTCTAGGTGCCTGATTGATATAACTAGACTAAACTAGATATGTTTAGAATTCTTAAGGTCATTGTTTGTTGAGTCTAGAGTATGTGTTCCTGCACCAAAAGTCCTAGCAGTTTAATTAAATTAAATTCACCCCTTTTAGCTAAAACACATAAAAATGAATTAAATAATATTTAATTATTAAATAAATATCCTCATTTCAATAATTGAATTTAATTATTCAGATAATTGAGAAAAACACGTTTATGAGGTCATATTCTATTTATTTAATTAAATATTCTCTCAAAAAATCTTCTCTCCTATTCTGAAATAGAAGTTTTGAATTAATTGTGCTTTAAAGAGAAAAAAATAGTTAAAATAAAAAAGAAAACAATTAAAATCAAAGGGAAAACAATTGATTGCTTTCTTTTAAAGAAAGCTTGCTAATTTGAACTTGCTTTTCTATCTGTTTTATTTCAAAAAGGAAACTTTCTATTCTGAGCAGGCTCTCAATCTATAAAAGAACTCCCATTTATCATTCAAACCCCTAGTCATTTTTATGCATTGTTATAATAACGAATTGCTGCTACATTTTATAATCTCATTTCTTGTTAAAAGCTCTCATTTGCAATAGATTAATGTCAATTTCTTAGATTAATTGCATTGTAACCATGTCTTAGTTTAATCTCATTTCAATTTTTAGATTAATCTTGCATCTTTCATGTTCTTAGATTAAATCTTACATTGCATTTATGGAGAAAAATCCTTCGTTCTTTTATTGGTCTAGGTTGTGAGACTCAGAGCCATTCAAAACCCTGTCTGGATAGAAGGCAACAGGTCGATTCATACAGGCATGCATGAGGAATAACTCATATTCACTTTTGTGTGGCTGATGAACAAGGACTATGTTGAAGTGTATGGCTTAGTAACATGGCCAAATTTAGCATATACATTTCTGGCCCCCACCGTGGGGCAGAACATCTATTTCTATCATCACATTTGAATTAGTTTTGAAAATCTTGGGATCATGTTTGTACTCTGATTTTGCAGGTAAAGCAATGTATTTCATCTTTGTTTTAGCATGAAGCAAGTTTGAAAATTCTTTCTATCTTTTTTCTATTATTCTCTTAGCACCTTTTAAGCTCTCCTTTTGAGCCAAATCTGACTTCACCATTGCTTCCGGAACATCGTTTCAGTTGAAAATGACTGTAAACATGCCTATACCTTTCAAAAGTTGAACCTGTGGCAAAATTTTTTTTCCCAAGGAGGTCGTACAACCTGTTATACAGAAATTGAGGTAGATTTCAGATTTTTCTGCAGGCAGCCCAAGGTAGATTTTCAAAAAAAAATCTGAAAAAAAACAAATTTTTTTTCACTATGTTAAATTTGATGACTGTCAAACCATCATTTTGCGACCTTCAGTGACAGCCATGAAACTGTCAAATTTAAGCTCGCAAGTTGATGATGTCAGCAGGGTTTGAAAAATCTTTAGCCTTCACCATTGAGCTTTTTGAATTTTCAGTCTAACTTTAAATGATCATATCTTGCTCATTTTAGGTCCAAATTGAGTACAATTTTTTTTGATTTTGGGTAGAATTGTCTGCATATTTCTGGGTTTTTCTTAGTTTCTGGATTTTAGTAACAGATTTATCATAAATTGTAGGTTTTTCATTACTATACCTGTCTAATCCTATATTTTTCATCTTGCAAAGCCTCGTACGGGCTCATACGGTAAAATTTTTTAGTGCAATTTTTTTTGAAAGTGCATGATTTTTTATCTAATTTCTAAATATGCAATCAAATTTATGAGTTTCTAATTTTTTTTAATGCTGAGCAGTTTTGAGCTTTGTTGTTCTCTAACTTATCTTGTTGATTATAGCCTAACGGTGGTTTTCAAGATGCTAAAATGAAGAAGGAAATTAAAAACTACTAACATATTTACTGTAGGACGCTTGTCAAAGACCTACGTGTTTTCACAAAACTCTCATGTCTATTTTTTAGTAGTTAGAAAATGCTTTAGTTTGGTGCTTAAAATGAATCATTATCTTGCGTGATTGAGGTGTCTTCTATTTTTTAATTCCTAAGAACTATATGAATGTATACTCTCCCCTCGCCTTTATGGATCTTGGGTGTAAGAGAAATTCATATGATTCTTCCAGTGTGGCTACCTCTCGAGAGCTTTAGCAGAGCTGGTGAGAGTGGATTGCCCAACCGGTAACAGGATAAAGCCAAGCCCTTCTAAATTGGCATATAAAAATGCCATTGTGATTAATCTCACAATGGACAGGTGTGAATTCATTGTGGGAACCAAAATCTCCTCCAGTACCCTAGTGGTGCGTTAAAGTCCCGACATCATTAAAGTGAAAGCCTTGCTTTGAAAGGATTGGGAAATCCCCCTTAATTGGGAAAATGACTTGATCACAACCACCTGAATGAATGTCCTTACTACAAACTGTTATTGTAGTATCCAAAACCCCTCTATCTGTTGGTGCGGAAAGTCAGAGACTGACTAAGACACCCCACACTTTTACGGCTCTTAGTAGAGACAACATCCCTTTGGGAAGCAATTCCTTTGGGGATCAAAGCTTGGTGTGCCTGAGAAGTGAGTGCACATGTAAGGAGGAGCCCCTGCCTCCAAGCTTCTAAGTTGTTCACTATGAGTAAGCATAGCTAAACTTCGGTTCAAGTGAGGATTCAACAGATACTGCCCTGGCTATCCTAAGATTGTGATGTGTTTGTTCTATTACAACAAACAATCTCCATGATGTGTTTTGCATGATTTTTTACTGAAACCACAAAAAGAACAACAATCAAATGATCTGGAAAACTGTAAACTTTGGATATTTGCATATCTTGTCTTGTCTAAAAATCTATCAAAACTCTGTTGAAACTCTATCAAAACTCTATCAAATTTGTTTCAAAAACTTGGTGAAACTTGTTCTTTCATCGGTCTATCCTACTAAATTTAGTTTATTCTAAAATTTGCACTGTCATAATGCTTCTACTAGTTCACATGCAACTACAATCTGTTGTTAGTCTAACCTATCGCTATCTTGAAATCAAACGTTGTTACACTTGTTCAATTGACCAAGTCCTTTGGTTAATCTTATCATCTTTTCCTATGCTATCCTTGTTCTGAGTTGTGAGAGAAGGTTTGTTAACCTTGACTCAAGATAAAATTCTTTTTCTATCTCCTTCTCAGTTGGACATTTATCTCTTGGTCTCTTTGGTCTTAGAATTGGATAACACTTTAGGTATCATCACAATGTCGGTCAAGTGAATCAACTTATTTACACATGTGCAAACTAGAATTCATTTTAAGGAACTCTTGAAATCTATCACCTTGCTGTCCAATTCTGTATTCTGCTGTGAAGGTTCTGTCTGAATCTTCACAAATCCATGCTTTCATCAACATCATCACTAGTCTGTCTTTGACTGCAATCTATTGATAGTCTGCCTCATCGCAGTTTCAAAATCTGATTTTGTTGTGCTAGTCCAAGTGACTTGTTATCTTATCATCTTTGTTTGCATTATCCTTATCTTGAGTTGCGAAAATAGGTTTGTCAACCTTGACTCAAGATCAGAGTCATTGCTATCTCTGTCTCAGTTGGACATTATCTCCTTTGTCCTTTGTTCTTGGACTTAATCGACACTTAAGATATCACTTCAGCACCTTTCAGTCAATCAATTGATTCATCATACCTTTTCTTCAATCTTCTAAGCAAGCGTGCATTCAGACAATCTTACAATGTCTAAAAGCAAAGAAGATATTCTTAGGGAAACTTTATTAAAACAAATTCAAACTTTGGAATCTGAACTACAAGGGTTAAAGGGGAAAATGATACTTCATCTGATGAATCCTCATTAAGATCAACCTGTCCTTTTTTATTTGATCATGATTCTTATATCCCCACACTTCCTTCCAACATGGATAAATCTTGGTATGACAATCCCATCTTTGATCAAGAATAGTCTTATGACAATCCCAACTTTGATCAAGAGAATGTAGAGGAAGCTATGACAACATCAGATGAAATCCTTTTCTATCCACAAAAGAAGGTTATTGCAAGTCAAGAAGCTTCTATTTATCCTTTAGAGAGAATCTTTACTCCTTTGGGACATTCTTATCAATTAGCATTGGAGGAACTTCTTGAGCATAATCTCATCATATTGCCTCAAGCCACATCATGTGGATTCAGATTATTGAGTCCCTATTGTGCATATCATCAAAGAAATAAGCATAAAACTTCATCTTACATGGAGTTGAAACATAAAATCCAAGATCTCATAGATGATGGCATAATCGAAGTGGAAAATCCTAATGAATCATCTAGTGAAGATACTAATCTCAAGCATGATCAATATCAGGAATCCATGTCTAGCAATGGTTTACATATCCCATCTACTTCTTCCACTATTCTTCCATCTCCTAAACCTTCCCCATCTCTATCAAGAACTGAGCCTAATGACGACTATGTTTACTCTCAAGGACTACCTCTAAAAGAGATCCAAGCTAATCAGTATACAGATACAAGCCTTCTTAGGCTCTAAAGATCATAGACCCCAAGCTTCCATGTGCTTCAACTCTTATCATGCCTACTCAAAATGATACTCCATTAGCCTTTCAAGAATCACTTGTGCATATCAAAACTCCCACCTCATTCATAGAAGTGGCTCCATGTCAAGAGGGAAATCCAATGTGCGAAGAAACAAATATCAGCAATGATCAAGATAAGGACACCATCCATCCTTATCCAATGGTTGACCAAAGTCACACATGTCAAGAGTCTCATGATGATCCTTTCATCCCATTCCATTTCTCCCTAGAAGAAACTCTTACATCTTCTATATCTTATCCATCTCCCAAGAAAGATCAAGATATCCTTTCCACCATATCTACTGAGCTTATTGAAAAACAAGAGAAAGGTACCCTTTGTACACCATATAATAATACTTGTCAAGATCAGAGCATCCCATCATCTCCTTGTCATGATCTTCCATATCCAAAAACTATCATTCCTCAAAATCCCTTGCATAGCAATAAATCTAATCAAGCTTCAGATGCTCCTATCATAATTACTCCTATCAAAGCTATTCATGCTCCTATTGATATACAGATCAATTCTAAAGAGAAGAGCCTTGGTCATGAAAATCACTCTAAAGATGTTGATATCCCTTCCACACCTTATATCCCTCCATTCAAATGTAAGAATTATCCTTCACTATCCTCCAAATCCATCCTTGGTCCTCATATTCCAAAGCTAAAACTGTCAAAACTGCCATCAATATTGGGTCCTTATGTCCCTCCATCCACCATGCCTATCACTACTATATTATCATCCACTTCCACTATCCCCTATCAAGATAAACAAAGACATACATCCTTGAAATATCCCTATCAACCAATCCATATGAACCAGTCATATCAATCTCATTCATCCACAATTCCTAAGTCTTTTGGAAGTAATTTGGATGTACAACAAAGAAATCAGCAATACAAGAACCCACCTACATATGAAGATCACTATGTCCCATCTAATCCACATGTGACTACAAATACAAAGGAAATATTCAAGAGACCACATAGGTCCACTGAGAAAAGAACCAAATCAAAGAAAATAGGGGTTCCTAAATTCATTATGAAAGAATTGTGTTCTAAATCGTCTAATACAAATGGAAAATCAAAAGCTATGTGGATTCCCAAGTCTCTTCTAAAGGACTTGGATACAAAAAAAAAATCAAAAGTTATGTGATTCCCAAGTCTATCTTAAAAGACTTGAACAAAAAGGAAAAGTTAGAGTTGGCATCCAAGCTTCCAAAGTCTTCCACTTCATCTCCATATAAACATCTCCCATCTTCTAACTCCATCTTGGGTCCTCACATACCAAGATCCATAACCACTCATCCATCAACATCTCAAGCTATTCCATCCACTTTTCCTCCATTTGTCCACTACCCTTCAAGGGGTGTGTCAATGTTGATCTTATCACCATACCCTATCCAATATCCTGCACCTACCTCTTACCCATCCCTCTTATCCAATCCACCACATAAATCATTGGCTACCATCTTTCTTATCGTCCATATCATCTTCTCTACCATCACCCTATCATCATCTATGAGCATACTTTTAGTAGCCTTGGCCTATTATAACATACATTTTAGAAGAGCACTATCTAAAGAGCTAGAAGCTTAAGTTGCTCCATAAAATCAAAAAGATGAAAAAAAAATAAAACGTGCCTTGGTGAAAACCTGGTAAATAGACACCTTGGTAGCAAGAGTAAAGATAAATTAATCTGTCCTATGGTGAAAACCACTTTTTGTGGCACCTTGGATAAGTACCATGATGAAAACCTGGCAAAAAGGCATCATGTGTAATTCCTCCTACTTGCACTCTTCACTTGTGGGCAAGTTCCTTCCATGTAATCCTATCTATCATATCTTACATCCAGCTAGCTCATGAGCATCCGTGTTCCTTCTGCTGATCTTGACAAGGTTGAGCCTATCCTTGAACACACTATGTATCCTGACATTTGTTATCCTTTCCATTAGCATATTCACTTTCTCTCATCCACGGTACCCTATCATGATCTTGCTTATCCCAAGCCTATCCTACCTATCTCTGAGCATCCTTTGCTCCATAATCCAAAACTTTCATTTATACCTCCACCACTCCTTATCCCGATTACGCCATCATAAGCTCTATCCTATCTAATTGACCCCTTGGTCTTGATCTAAATGAAGAACAACAAAAATGGAAATTTTTTCTCATAAGTCTCTTGACATGTCCACTCTTTTGGACCACATTCTTTTCATGACATCAGGTCATTATCCTATATGCTATACAACATCGCTCCATGAGCCTACATTACTATATTATTTTTTCCCTAGCTTGGGTAATCTTGAAGAGACTATCCTTGAGGGTCACATTCACCCTCTTCATCCATCATTGGCTATTTGTCTCATACATTAGCTTTCTAATCCATCTACAATGTCCTACACCTTGCTAGACATTGGGGCAAACCATTGTGATCTTGCTTGAGATCAAGTAATCTCTAAAAATCTAAAAATTGCAAACTCTCTAAAAATCTAAAAATCATAAAAAGTCATGAAAAAATGATCATCTTAGTGAAAACCTAGCAATAGGCACTTTGATGTATCTCCAAAAAAATCATATATTCCAAAAATACAAAAAAATTAAAAAATACAAAAAAAAAAGAGAAAAAGAAAACAAACGGTGCCATTGATGAAAACCTGGCAAACAAGCGTCATGGTAGCAAAAAAATAATTTCTGCCAAGAAGGTGAAAAACTAGTAAATAGGTGCCTCTTGTTCCACATTTCTATATCAATCACAACACCACTTGGCTTTATGCATTTTCTTTTCTTCTTTGTTGCTTTCCTGCTTTCCTGCTTGCATTTTCTTTCCGCATGCTTTTAGTTATCCATCAAGACACCAACTTACATGGATTCTAACTGGTCATACTCTCAGGACAACCCTTCTGGTCTAGGGGGCACTATCCTATCACCTTTTTGGATCTACTTCATGACAGTCACCAGTGGTTCTCAATGTGTCTGCCTACTCTCGCTTAGCTTATGCTGAGTTATCTTTCCTTGAGAATCTGCCTAACATCAGTCACCAGTGGTTCTCACTGCATCTGCCTAATGATGTCTAGCTAGTCCTACGATCTCTTCACTTGAGAATCTCTCTCGCATCAGTCACCAGTGGTTGTCACTGCGTGTGCCTACTATTTCTATACTATTCAGATTTCTCACATCCGTTACAATTGGAATTATACTCAAACGCTCTATCTATCGATACTCAGTCTTGACGATTCTTTTCTTTAGTTTGTACATAGTTTGCGGTCACTTTTGTGACACTTTGGTTCCTTTGCAAACCCTCCTGACTTGACATTGATTCAGCGCCATATGCCTGGGGGCAACTAAATCTATTTTTTCCTCACTACATATGTCAAGTCAATCATCATTACTTGGGGGCATGGGTCCCCAATCTGCTCACATCTTTGGTTTACACTTGAGTCAGTAATCTTGTCACTTTTGCAGAACAACTTGCTACTGAAACAAACTGGTATTTTTCAACACTATCTTTGGACACATCTGTGTTTTTGAACACACATCAGATATCTCAAAATGTAAACATCTACAGATAAAAATCAACCACAATACACTCACAAGCACAACGATGTTTTTCAACACCCCTATACACATACATATTTGAAAACTTTGAAACTGGCTGAGCTATGATTGAATCTTTCTTTGTATGTTGCCTATTTCTCATGGATTTCATTGATATTTTATTTGTCTACTGCTTTTGTGTGTGGTTTTGATGATCCAACAACATCAAATAAATAGGGTGTATGTGATAAGAGCTCCCACATTAAGGTGGAAAAGCCACACATCCCTCGATCTTGTTTATTTGTATGCCATGGTGAGGTTGGTACTATCTCCTTAACTATTATTGCTTTGTTTGTTTATGCATGATCACACTCATGGTTATCTTGGCTTTGAATGCCTCGATACTGGTGTACTCTTGCAACATCAAACTGGAAACAATGTTTAGGTCATCTTGGCTTTTGTACCATGGTGCTTACGTTTGTTTCCTACATTTTATCCAATGAAAGTCATATTCATATTCTTATGGTCGCAGTGGCACCAGTAAGGATTGTATCGACTCTGATGTTCCAAAAATGCTCAATGATGATGATTATACGATGGGTCTCACAACCATGTCCTAGGGATTGCATCTAGCATAGGACTACATTTTCATTCTAAACTTACATTGTGGCAGCAATTCGATGTTCACTTCATTATGTTCTCCTAGATTTGTCAATTAGGGAGTTCTTCTTTAGCATCCTGGCTTCATCATGACTGCACAAGTGTTTGATCCTCGCTCTCACTCTTCAATTCCAAATGCTTTGAACCAAAATGTAATTTTCAAAAGTGCTCTAATTTGCATGAAAAATTCACCACTAGCTAATTTGACCGCTCTAAATCCATTTTCATGATCGAAATTGAAATTGAAATTGAAATCAAAATCGAGATCAAAATCAAGATCTGACTCTTCTATATAGCTCAAAATCGCATTTCAAAATTTTTGGGACCGACGCGATCAGATGCTTGTGCAGTCAACTTTTTGACGTCACTTTCTTGTCAAAATCTTATCGTATCAACATTTTCTCAAATCTTTGACCTTTTTCATCAAAAGCGAACTCTAGTCAACTCTAGTCAACCCTAGTCAAACTTGGTCAACTAGACCTCGAAATTGCTCAAAATTGATTATGAGTCTTCCAAATTCTTCTGTAATATGTTATGAGTTCTTGATGTCTGATTCAACATCTATCTGTGATTTCTCACTCTCAATCATCATTGTGACGTGTCATCTTTCCATTTCTCTCCCGAGGGGGCAGGATGATTACATCATTGAATCTATTTCCAACCAATCTGATCTGAATTCAAAATTCCTCATTGCTAGGGGCATCTCATCACTTGGGGCATGTTCGGTTTTTTGTACCTCACAGTCAAAACTGGATACTCCACAATCAATAAGGGCATCTTTGTTCCTTACATTTTGTCATCTATTAGGTATTGGGGCAATCTAACCTAGATCCCTGAGGATCAAGCTTTGTTCTGGAGATGATTCTCAAAATCTCAATCTATTAAGTATCTAAAAAATCTAACTCAGATTCTTGAGGATCAAGCTCCGTTCTAGAGATGGTTCTCAAAAAATCATCTATTGGGAATTGGGGCAATCTAACCTTGACTCTTGAAAATCAAGCTCCATTCTAGAGATGATTCTGAAACTCGATCTAACCAGTGTTTGAGCAATCTAACCTAGATATTGGGGGACTAAGCTTTATTCTGGAGATAGTCCTAAAATCTCTATTGACTATCTTTTTATGGACAGGTATCGGGGCAATCTAACCCTGACTCTTGAAGGTTGAGCCTCGTTATGGGGACACTCTTTTGAAAGATATCAATCTATTAGGTATCTGAGCAATCTAACATGGATTGTTGAGGATCAAGATTCATTTTGGAGATGATTCTCAAAATCTCAATCTATTAGGTATCAGGGAAATCTAACCCAGATCCCTGAGGATAAAGCTTCATTCTAGAGATGACCCTCGAAAACTCTACTCAACCAACGTCTTGGAAATCTAACCTAGTAGACTACAGAGAGTTAAGCTCTGTCCTAGAGATAGCTCTGAAATCTCCATCAATCGATCTTTGCATCATCAATTTTCAAATTCTATTCTTCTATGCTTTAGATATCAGACTATTCTTTGAATCAATGTGCTACTCACACATCAATTCAAAAAGGGGCAAAATGTAACACCCCAAAATTGGCATATTGCAACCCTTTTGGTGCCCAAAAATGATAAATTGGATTTCCTATGGACTTCTGAATCCAATGCTTGGAAACCCAAGTGATTTGGCCAACTAACAAGTCACAACCAAAGCAAGGTTGGAACTTCTGCAATTCTGGCTCTGCAAAACCAAGACTGGTAGGCCTATACCTTGACTTATCCTTCAAGTTACAAGGTTTTTTATAGAAGATAAGAAACACTTCAACCTTCTCTCTCAAGTATGGCAAGGAACTTGAAAGAAATCTAACTGAAAGCAATATAT